>JALPQI010013783.1:0-41463 GCA_025490895.1 Thaumatotibia leucotreta | reverse complement strand
GGTTATTTTTTATACATCAAATTATACATACATTGAGGATAGTTGTAAAAGATTTTACACATACGGTTTCCTACAACTAAGGAGTATTTAATCAGAAAGCCAAAATATTCGACTATGAATAACAAATATTACTATAACACTAACAAGGAAGGTGTTAAGTTCAGAGTTTATAACTATTTTCCATCCGTGGACAGGTAAATTTGACTCGAGTCTTATCCGAGGGATTTTCAAGAAAATTCCACAATTTGGGTTGCTAAAGTTTCAAGTAAAAATGTTCAACTCTACGCCTTGCACTATAAGGTTAAAATAAGAATGCGGTATATAAATAGTTGGTAATAGTTTTTGTTCTCAACTCGAGAAATTCGCATTGCAGAAATGTTTGTCCAAGACCGCTGTAATTTGCTATGCAAATACGTATTTTTGGTATGTTGTTTTCATATTTTTATTACTAAATAGTAAAGCCGAGAAGAAATACATACATAATTGTATATTACGATGATGGTTTTCGTTCCGTAATATCGCAAATATTACGCAACAGTAGACACTGCTTTGCATGTTAATAACCCATGTATGAACGTTATTTTTTTAATATAATAATTAAAATGCAAATTGATCGCCTTACAAACTTGATAATCTATCACTTGTCTCTTTTTATTATTTATTAATTTATTATTAATAATAGTACATGTGGATTGCAATCTTAGAAAATATACAGTAATTCTCCTACAAAACTCTTCAGAGTTTTACTATAAGATACCAGTCTCTTTTTAGTTACATAATGTAATATAGTAATGCAAAGGTGTTATTACATTACATTAATTATAAGATATTATATTAGCAGTGCTGTGTTTCGGTTTACGGGTAAGATAGCCGGTGTAATTACTGGCATAGGTAGAGGCAATCCATCTAAGTCCTCAGGGTAGACAGCGCATAGGCGATTTTCTGATCGCTATGTCCATGGGATTCTTTCTCAATGGGCTTTCCATCAGGTGAGCTGAGAGCTCAGTTGTGTACCTTCGTCACATAAAAAAATATATTTAAAATAGCAATATGCCATATTTTTAATAACATTAATCATTTTAGCAGTTGAAGGGATATTTTGAGAAAATCCATCATTACCAACTCACGGAAAAAGCACTGACATAAAATGTCATTTTATCGCGACCTTTAATCTACGACCCTCCTTTTCAATCGGACATTAACCTACTTAATTCGAAGTTATTGCCAGTTATGCCTTTTAACGATAATTGAAAATCTGGAAATCACTGTTACTTAATGTTAGTATTAAGGTGCATTTAAACCAAACGAACATTCGCTAATTCTATCCCCCACTCTACGAAATTCGTTTGTTACACAAAACGTGATCCATCAGAAATCGTTGATTTCGTAGAGTCGGGGATAGAAAGAGTGAATGCTCGTTTGGTCTAAATACACCTTTAGATAACATGTTTTTCTCTAAGAGATACAGTTTGTGGAATATGACTCGTCTGGCCCCTTTAGCGATCAACCAAACTTATTTTCCTACCTTAAAATAGTTAGCATATGCCTGAAATACCTCTACGAAGCATAGATGTTCATAACTAGATTGAAATAGCCTGTGCACTAGGGTCTTGATATCACGTCCCGGCAAGTTTCTTACCGGTTCTTCTCGGGGTCAATGGTGTAGGGTTAGAACCGGAAGTAGTTTTAATTTTATGTAACTTAGACGATTCAAGAGTTTGTTGCTATTTCAATTTGAATAAAGAATCATTTGACTTTGACTTTGACCCAGTCCGTTAGATGCTTGGTTTGTTTACCTTATATGCCATTTTAAAATAAACTTAAATATATTATAACCAGGGCTCGGAGTTGTCATCGCACGGTAAGACTAATAGCAAGCTATGGAGTCGACATTCGCCATAAATTTAAAATATTATTCATACTCATATTCATTAATTTAATTTATTTTAAAATGCCTTTATGACGGTCGTGCATAAGTTATTACGTATTTTAATACCCAATGAAATTATATATACCTATTTTTTTTTTCTAAATTAGATTACATTTTTATGACTTGAATATTACAACATTTACAAAACTATGCTGAAAATCATCTATAAAGGAGTACTGACCGCTAATAAAATTGATTAGTATGTTTGCTGGCATTCATAACTTCAATCAGTGACTGCATTTTATTATGCAACTCATTACGAAAAAATTACAAATATTATTTCGTCATTGAATAGTAGAGATGCCATCGCAATTTTAAACGCTCAAACTGTACTATTAAACGGTAATATGCAAAACGAGCTAAGTTATATAAAAGATAACTTTGAACTTATTGTTGATTCAGTTACAAAATTGCAGTGTACTGGTGTATACTAATATTTGAAAACTTTGCTTAATAGGTATCTATTAAGCAAAGTTTTCAAATATTAGACGAATTAAGACAATTTTTAACAATTTTCGGCCCTGAAACAGTTAAAAATAAATTGGAAAGTGTACTCAATAGAAATCCGGACTTCATCAACTTAAGGCACATGGCAAGTAGGTACTGAACAATTTGAGCGAGTTCTAGAATATGTTACGCTAACTTCCGTTGACGTAAAACGATCTTTTTCAAGTCACGAGTGGATTTTCAACCAATATAGAACCAGTTTTACACCAGAAAATATGGACAAAGTTGCCATTATTTACTCGTTTTACAATTTTTATTTTGAAATGGATAATACACTTGCCGTACCTTGATTTTGAGGCACTCATTCTGGTATTTACAAGCTATAGAGCTAGGATATTGGAAACTAGGAGCACATTACGAAAAAATTGCTTTATTTTTTATTTTCTTTATTTACAATTTAATTTATTTCTATACAAATGATTTATTTTATTTGTAGTTTAATTTCGTTCTTAATTAAATGAATGAGTATGAGTATGAATTTAGATAATAATTGAATTTTAATATGGAAAATTATTGTTGGTCGAGAAATAAATGAATTGAATTGAATTATTTATCATACACCACCGCTATAAAGGCATTTAAAGATAAATTTAATAAATGAGTATGAGTATGACTAAAATTTAAGATTTATGACAAATGTCGACTCCATAGCTTGCTATTAGTCTTACCGTGCGATGACAACTCCGAGCCCTGATTATAACAAAAATTGATTTAATTTTTTTATGAATGCATCTGTAGAACCGATGTTTTAACTCCTTAATGGCTACTTTTTTTTAAACTTTGTACTAAATTGTATAACAACATCCATATTTCAGACCATTCGGTGAAAGAATCACGACAGCTAACACAGAATATGCAATAATTATTTGAAAACAATTGTAACCCTAAAAACATTAACAAATGAGCCTCACACAAACGAAACAAATACGTCTGCATTGCTATTGTTAAAGTCTAAACTTTATATGGCCGTGCATAAATAAAAGAAGACGTAATTATTTTTTGTGTCAGCAACACCAATGACAGATTACAACTAAACTTACGACGCATATTGCTTTGCACTACCATAGAAACCCGGAACATATCGAAACATGAATGCATACAGTTAAGGAAATGCTTTTAATTATTCAAGCAAGGTATATAACGGGCGTAAAACAAACACTTTACGGGCACCTCCTCCCCGAGAGACCAGAGAAGGTAGTGAACACAAAATAGGTAAGAATATTTTGAACGGAAGTCTTGGTATTAATACAGCGTGTATTTTTGATACAGCCGCAACTTACCTAATTTAGAGCTCGTATAACTTATAAACTGACAAGTGAATAATAATTTAATCCAATCCAGAGGAAGTGGGTTCGAATCCCGTTACAACCAGAGTCTTTCGCAATTGATTTTTTCTATGGTAAGCATATGAAATGAAATGAAATGAAATATATTTATTCAAAGAGCAACATTAATATTACAATGCATATGGGTCCTGAGCTAGGAATCCCTGTGTTACAGGACCCAAAGAAGTAACAATTTAATTTAGCAGTATTTCGTACCTACAAAGGAAACTTAGAAGGTATTACTTATATTACTTATAATGTAAGTTATAACCAGTGGTACGCTAAAGAATATACAGTTAATAGAAGATGACTGCTATAAGGTAATCGCCAGTTTGGGTATGGTTTGAGCAATAATTGTATTGGCAGTGGTAAAATTAATATATGACACATAAATATACACGGTGCTCGCGAGCATTGCGAAAGATTTAAATGCTGAATTTCTGACCATATTTAGAGTCTTTAATGTTATATAAAATTTCCTGGATTCGGCTTGCTTTCAGAGATAATCAACCTTTTTTCGAAATAAGTTTTTCGACGTAACTCGTCATAAAACTTCTTTTTGATTACAATGCTACCACAAAGTGTTCTAATATTACCACACCTTTTGCTTCACAATCAAAAAATAAGAATAGATTTGACGAAATAACATGCCCCATAAAAATAAAATTAAAATAGATAATTTTAACTAATTGTTGTTCTGATAAAAAGTACTGGAAATGTTGAAAAGTATTCAAAAAGTCTAAAAAAAAAGAAAAAAAAAATGTTTTTTGTGGTGGTATTTCTCATTAGGTCTCATAATATTTTTTGTTAATTTTAAGCACCGTGTATAAAGAAGATAAATACATAAAGTAAATAAATATCTTAATATTTGTGATTTCCAATTTATTTAAAAATTACCTACTGAGTTACAATTAAAAGACTATATATTAAATATATCTGTTACGACATTGTGGAATAATAATTTAATCGTTAAAAAAATACAGTTAAATCAATCAGTCTCAAAAACAATACGTATGAGATAATTTAATCAAACCAAGAATCGTTCAAAGAGTTCATTATTATGCATAAAATATTTTTTTATGAATTTTATATTACGTAGTTCAAAAAATAGAGGAGGGGGCCACATTTTTCTGAATTTGAGAGCTGATATCTCGAAAACGCTTCGGCTTAATAATAATGTGCCATTTAAACCTTGATATCATTTTCAAAAACCCTTCTATTGATACCCCACACGCTTATATACATCTAAAAAAATGTTATATCCCTCAGTTACATGTATGGAGGCCATAACCCCAATTTTTTTTTTACAATGTAGTGTCATGATTCAGTAGCGGTTTATGCAACACATAAATATCCTAACTCATGATAAACGGACAGATGGACAGACGGACATGACGAATCTATAAGGGTTCCATTTTTGCTATTTTAGTTACGGAACCCTAATAAATGTGAGCTTAATCGCTTAGTTAGTATATTTATACTTTTCTCTTTCATGAACAATTCAAAATCACATTTTCTTTTGCTCTTGTGTGTACAAGATATAGGCTTTTGTTTAACCAAGATCCCGATCGGGAACTGAATATCGAATTACGGAATTCCGTAACGCAATTTCCGGACGGGAATGATCTGAGGCCGATATAGGATTAGGAAGCAATGAAAAAATGTGAAATGCGCGATGAACACAAATAAAATATAGGGGATGTTTTTATTTTGAACGCATTTCTTAAAGTGTATGATTTTTTTTATGTGACGAAGGTAGACAACTGAGCTCTCATCCCACCTGATGTAATTTTCTAGAATAGCTAGAGAGAGCTGGTGCTGCCATCTATTGAACATATTGTGAAAACACGAATCACATAATAATTTATTAACTAAATATTTTGATTGTAAAGTATTCTAATAGAGGTGCAGGCATGTATTGCTTGCCCTTAGAGAATTGTCAAAGGCGCCTAGCCTTGTAAGGGATTGCATATACCCGAGAAAATTGACCGGTGGTTGCTAATACCGAGTGGCCGAGGGGTACAGGCATCAGCCGCGAAAGCTGAGTACGTGGGGTTGATGCCCACCTCGGACGTTAGGTGATCTTGGTCGTTTTTCTTTGGTATATGACATCTAATATTTAGAAGTTCTAAATGTATTCATTTATATTCAGTACCGTTCAAAAGTTATTATTAATTAAATTTACGGCTCAAACCTAGAGTATCAAGCTTTGCAGTGTCACGTCCAACAAAGCAGAAGGCTCTTAAATAACTTCGTTAAATTGCAGATGGCCTGCGTTCATTTTTCTCAAATGTCGAACAAAAGCCCCGTCATGGCCAACTTTTTAATGAAATTATTCGCAAACTGTGCAAGTGCTAGTCAATTTTAATTCCCTAGAGAATATTTTAATAGACACAAGTACTTAGTATTTAACTTTGCAATAGAAGAGAACTAATGGAGTATAAACTTTATTTGGAAAAAGTATCTTTTGCTCGTAATTTAAAGTAGGTCATATTTAAACCCATGCATCTGTGAGTGTCATTTAAAAAAACAGATTTTAATTTTATGTTTAATAAATATAGGATGTCCTTATACCAAAGAAAAATAGACCAAGCAACCTCCGAGGTTAAATTATGCTCTTTTTCATTTCCTAGAGGAGTAAGGTAGGAGTTATTTTATTATTCTTGCATCCAATCTTACCGATGAAGTATTACGAGTAGGATAATTTCTCTTTCAAAATGTAAAAGACAGCAACGTACCTGGAAACAAATAAAAACACTTATAAGATTATTATTAAATAGCATAATTATGGCTTATTATTTAGTCATGACATGTATCCTTACTTTTCATAAAGAGGAGAGAACTATCTGACTGAAAATAACGATTTATTATTCTTTTATATACCTAATAGTGTTTTGATTTTGAACATTTGAACTGGGGCTTAGTCACGTGTCCATTACAAATACAACTTTAAAAAATAAAATAATAGTAATATGTTTGACGTAAGTGTACACAATCAACAATGACCCTCTTCCCTATGGGTACAGGTATATGTGGACATATATTAGGAGGAAGCGTTACCAAATACATTCCAAAATAAAAAAAAATAAAAGATTTATTGTCGCCTAAAACTTGCATCTGATTTAATACAAAAATGGAATGCTCGAAACCCCGCGGGTAAGCCTGGACTCTCGGCTGGAATTAAACATAATGAGAATTTTAAATTAAAACTTAAACTTTAAGCAACATTCTGGGACAACACAGACCAGTTCATTTTAGTGACATTCTTAATTTAAATTTTGCTTATAGACTTACTTTACTTTAGACTGTAATGGATTGCTTCTATTAATTTGGTTTTTGTAGACAGAGATAGAGGGTCTAAGGTCAGAAACTAGACTTGATGATGAAAATACATAGTATTGCATTGTCTAGTTTATTTATGTACGTATAGTATATTCTTTTTAAATTTTGAGATAAATCGTTTTTTTTTAAAGATCCTATGCTATTTTCTTAAATTTCTCATCACAATAGTCCTAATCAAATCCGAAAAGGGAATGTCAAAATCTAAAATAAATTTTGAGAGATCCCGTACGATAAACAATCGAAATGATGATAAAAGACACTTAAAGCAACAAAACGAATTATCTTCATAGGATATACAAGTCGCTTACATCATTCTTAAAGACAATTTCTATTCACCAAAGTTTACAAAAGGTGTTATCTTAATAGGGTTTCGTGGCACTTAATCCCTTTTTACTGGAACCCTCTATTTTTTCAGCGAAAATTCAATTAGACTCGATTCGGGTCCTCAAATATTTAGCCTGCGCCTTTTGTTGGCTGGCTTCTGACTGTTACCCATGGTTTCCCACTCCGGAAAAACCAGAATACTCTGATCTTGCAACCAGTGACTAGCAGTGTCTACAGAGGTCAGAGATATACTGGTTTAGTAAACTTGTAAGCTTCAGGATCAGTAGGAAAACGAGCGCTTGACCTTAATCCTTGCTGTTACGATCCAGCGATTTTTCTGAGCGACGAAATGCGTTCTTATTTCGTAAAATTCCGCTATTGTGTCAAAGTCTTTTGCTGAAGTCCTGTGGCGATTAAATTGTCGCTCGCTTCCATGCATTCCAATGATTTGGAAGCTTTGTGGTTGGTGACATAGTATCATATTTACCGCTTATCAGATACGAGTAGGGTGAATATCTGAGAGTTTCGACCGCCTAATTTTGCTGGCAGCATTTTTGCCGAAGTTTCTAAACCTCTCAATGTCATACTTCGTTACATGTATAATGTACCGTGCCTTCTTCAAATGACAAAGTAGCACATTGTAACGAAAAAAACTTCGGCTAGAATGATGCCACCAAAATTAGGCGGTTGAAACGCCCAGATATTCACCCAGTAGAGGTTAGCTACTCAGCTGAAGTTAGTATCTGCGTCATCGAGAATCTTTCTTGTGTATCTTTGGATAATGGAAAAAATGCTTTAAACCTAATGAAAAAAAAAACATTAACCCAGATAAATCAAAATTCAAAAACTCTTACCTCGGGTTTTTTTTGATATTTTGTCAGTCACCCACTGCAAAAAGACAAAAAAAAACTTCGGTGTTTTAACACCTGGTAGGAAAACGGGTTAAGCAGGAATCGAAAATTCCTCCTACATCAGTTTACGTGGTTGAACAATACCACTAGGTACCATAAACTCAAGATTGCAGCTTTTACAGATTTAGAGAATTTCTCGAGTACATACCATTTTCGAAAGGTGCATGCATCTGTGAGTCACTTTGGGATTTCTAAGAACAAAAGAGATGATGCTGCTATCTGTCCAACTAACACTCTTGGGGCTTGCTCTATTGTTTGACCAAAGTGATACCTATTTTTGGTTGGACCAACATTATTTTCATTGTCTGTCTGATATATAGGGTATTACACCATCCACTGAAAACCTTGAACTGGGTGATTTAGTAGGCTATACTGAACAACTTCTACTATGGTACCAATCACGAAATCTAAAAATAAAAATTATTTTTCATACATTATGATATTTTGTATGAAAGAGCCAAAATTTTCTTTGAGATTTCTGGGTTAGCTCCATACTAAAAGTTGTTTATTATAACCTACCAAATCACCCCGTTCAAAGTTCTCAGTGGGTGGTGTATCACGGTGGCTTCAGCTCTTATGGGATAATTAATAATAATGTTCAAATACATTTACTCCTGACGTATTAAGAACACTGTGTTGCTTGATGCGGTGTATAATCGTAATTGGATGTAGTTATGTAAAAGCGAACCAACCCACAAGAATTTTTCGTTCTTATTAACACCTAAAGGTGCGTTTAAACCAAAAGAGCATTCGCTGTTCTAGCGCCCGTTCTACGAAATCAACCAATCACGTTTTGTGTACCGATCGAATTTCGTAGAGTGGGAGGTTAGAACGGCGAATGCTCTTTTAGTTTGAACGCACCTTTAATTCAAAACAAAAAAGTTAATATTTACAATGACAAATTCATGTGGATAGGTTCCTTTTTGCATAAATACGTCCAATTGTTAAACTATGACAATAACTAGCTCGAATATTAAACAAACAGTAAAATGTTCTACACACGGAATACTCAAACTCGAAGTTCTCAGAACCAATTGATATTTTATCGAATTACTACAGCAAAATTATTTCATTGAAATATGCAAAATATTATTACAGGTGATTGTCCGTAATGACCGTGTACCATCCAAAATGTATAAGCATAAAATCAATGTGTGAAAATAAACCATCTCTCAGAATATTTGTTCAGTGAGTAGGTAGTCTTACCGTTTGCTTTCTTTGCTCTGAAGTGTATTTTTAGGCTCAATCAAGATTCTGTATTGACTTTGCTCCTTCAAGCGATCCAAGTATTTATTGGCCACTGCGTAGATACTGTTCAATTTATCCGTTACAAAAACACTCTACTTATGAAAATGATAAAACAACTAATGATAAAACAACTCATATTTATATTAAAAAATGTCAGGATGGTAGTACAATATAATAGAAAAATATTGCTAAAGTGTATGTTTTATCGGTAAATGAACTTTAACGCTTATAAACAGCAAAGTACACTTAAGTTTATTAGTACCTATATTATCAAGAATAACAATCAATATATAACTAACTATAAAATTCTTGCCTGAATTTCTAATTCAAAATTTGAATTTAACTATAAATATAATTGAACGGTTATGAGTGTCAGTACACGCCGCTCCCGCAAGTCGCGAGGCAAGAACGCGGGCTCAGTGCTTGATAATGGAGACCTAGGCTATTCGAAAAAAGTCGCGCGTAGTGACTTACACGTGAGTTTAACCCTACTGTACCTATTTAGTAATATACTTACCGTATTTAGTGTTGATTACAAAATTACTCGTTATTGAATAATATTTTCATATTGCCAAAGTTCTTATCAATGTTGTATCCAAAACATACCCTGATACCCTTTCACTTTGTATGTGTACAACAAACTGTGATTTTCAATCACGTTTTCCATGCTGCCGTCGTTAAAAAAACATTTACAGTTTTCGTCTTTCGTTCTATAGCGTTCAACTAACAGGAACTACTCGTATTTTCCAGTAACGTACATTTTGTTCTGTGAAAGTACAAATGGGTCTCAGTACGAATCTCTGCTGCACGGTGGATATAGATAGAATTTGGGACACTGGTTTCATTTTTTATGCTCCTGGAATTTTTATTTTGTTTCTTTTTAACTAGTCTAACAAAGCAATGTGTTTTTATTGTGGCATACGTGGGTAGGCCCCCCACAAGGTGGACTGATGACCTGGTGCAGGTCGCAGGAGTCCGCTGGATGCGGGTGGCACAGGACCGGTCATTGTGGCAATCTTTGGGGGAGGCTTATGTTCAGCAGTGGACGTCTTTCGGCTGATGATGATAATGATACAGGGTGATCAATCCAAATGGGTCAGTATGGAGGTTTTAGAAACCATAACAGATAGCGAAATCTTGTCTTAGGAACCATGAGATCAATTTTAGTAAAAAGAAGAACTGCATTCGTACACTTACGCACATATTTTTTTTTGATACTGTATTGATTTAAACTTTTACGAATATTACTCATATTTAAAACTTACGTTCTATATTATCCTGACGTTTCGAGCATGACGTTAAACCTGATCGTAGGATAATATTAAATTTGTCGCTAAAATATGATATTATATTAGTTTCAGTTAAACATTCAGATATCCGTGATCCAATTTGACACAAGCCCGTAAATAGCTAAACCACGACCGAATATTAAATCCCTAAAGAATCCTTCTTTCATTGTGATGCGAAAATACCACATATTTAATTCAAAACCACCCCAAACATAATAACCTGTAGGCGTACCATGAATTTACAAATACCTAGTTATTACGTAATAATGTATAAATGAGACCATCCGCAGCAGAACCAAAGTAACCGAAATAGCTCTACCAATCGCTAAACTGAAGTGGCAGTGGGCGGGGCATATTGCGCGTAGAACCGATGGCCGTTGGGGTGGGAAGGTTCTCGAGTAGCAGCCACGTACCGGAAGGCGCAGCGTGGGTAGGCCTCTCACAAGGTGGACTGATGACCTGGTGAAGGTCGCAGGAGTCTGCTGGATGCGGGTGGCACAGGGCCGGTCGTTGTGGCAATCTTTGGGGGAGGCCTATGTGTGAAATATGGGGCTATTATCAGGAATTATAGTAAACATACATCTTGACAGCAATATATATATTAAAGGAATGAGCATCAAAAGTAGACAGCTAGAAAAAGACAATCACCTGTCAAGCATAGTTGACTAAGAGAACCTACATGTAGTATTCATACATAACACTATGTTCAGCAGTGGACGTCTTTCGGCCTGATGATGATGATTTGTTACGTTAGGTTTTACTCGACACGCAGAGTATTCTATCGCACTCACACTTATACACGGTGGATACGAGTAACCCAACAAACTTGATAGGTGTATTTCTGACCACATTTCGAGATTATAAAATGTTATATGAACTTTTCTGGTTTCGGCTTAGTTTCAGAGATAATACATGTTTTTCAAAAAGCTATCTCTATAAATAAATAGTACGAGTATACGACACTGAAATATCCGCTACAACCTCCTGAGGCCTGGTGACGTCACTTACTTCAACCGAATTTTAACTTTGACACTATATCTACAGGGTGTTGCCTGTAACAGGAGCAAAAAATCAAATGGAAGACTCCTCTGACTGCCTCTAGTTATTCGCAAAAGGTCCCAGTGTTTTAAAGTTATCCATTAAGGAGAAACAGTATGTTAAAGTTACGACCTATGAGTGATGTATCTAGGTATCACAACATTGTACCTTATTAATGATTAAACATATTGGTAGTTCAGTGGACATAAAACTAAATGAGCTAAAAAGTTTTTTTGAAATCATGGTTTTTTAACTGGTTTAGCAAAAAAAAAAAATTTTTTTTTGTGTTACACTGATTTAACTTTTTTGGTATAAGTCGACTGCAGTAAAACTACATAAAAAAAAGGAAAAAAATTTTTTTTTTTGCAAAATAATTATTTTTTTTTAAGTTTTAACTATTAAATTATGACTATTTATTGGGTTATTAGTGTACCGTTTCATTTTTTGCTCCTGTTACAGGCAACACCCTGTATAAAGTCAAAATGTCATGTAATATATATATGACATAGGGCCTCACGAGGTTAAGAATTAAAAATAAGATAACCGTGCTTGAATATCGGAAGTTGTGCTCCTTGTAATAATAGTATTATATTACAAGTTAGTTTTGTTAACGAAAATAAATCAATTTGAAGCCATTTTATGAACCAATGTTTTATGTTCAGCAATGAGTGAATTCCACTTGGTTGCCTATTTTTCTTCAAAGTTGGCACCCCTGTGTACTGAGTGGTTATATTAAATAAATATCTTGGGACATCTTACACAAATCGACCTAGTCCCACGGTAAGCTCGATTAAGGCTTGTAATGTAGGTACCAGGCGACGATATATATAAAAGATAGATACATATTAGATACTTAAATACATAGACAGCCATGACCAAGGAACAAACATTTATGATAAATAAATACACAAAGAATGCCCTCGCCGGGATTCGAACCCGGAACCTCCAGCTTCGTAGGCAGGGTCACTACCGACTAGGCTACGGAGGCTGACAATATTACCATTTAAATTAATTATTAAAAGTCAGAGTGCGGCGCAACTTGCTTTCAATAAAACTAAAGTTAACCATCACCAAGTTTCAACGTACACCTCGAGGTCAAAGGACGTAAGTCCTACTTATAAAGTTTTGGGGATAAAACTTTTTCTTAATTAACAGTTCGAAGGGGAAACATTCGGATTTCCAATGTAATTGGTTGAAATGAGCTTTTGAGATCCACTGACAATTTCATTTTGGGGTGGAATGTCAAAAACAAACTGCTCACGTAGACAATGTCCGCTGTCAAATGTAAAAATTACCAATTTTTTATGAAATATTTGTAGGGTAGGTACACATAAAAAATTTGTTGTGTTTTTAACATGGTTTTGAAATCGAAAAGAGATTCAAAATTAGTTTAATAATATCAAACATATAAAAAAATTATAATTACCTTATGACTTGAACTGCCCTAATTATCATTTACGGAACGGTAAACGATATTAACAACATTTACATTATATTTGTATGCTAGTAAGATAATTTCTATAAGAACCTAAAAAATATTATACAAAATGAATCATTTATACAAATAATAAATATTCATTTAATCATTACATTACTTAGGCGACTCCATACATTTAGTGTGAAATTTGCCACCGGTAGGTACTCCGCCCTCTAGACATTACATTTGAAATATTTTGATTTAAACTTTACATAATTATAATATATAAAAACGTACCTAATTCATAATAATATTTAACGTACACGTAAGGTTTATGTAAGAATTGTATACTATTGAAAATACTTTGGAAAAAATAACATTTATATGAAGATGTGCCGATTAAATATGCGATTGTACTAGGTACGAGTATTCAAACAATGTTTTTTTTTTTTAAGTTTACATTAATCAGTCTTCAGCTTCCTGAATAAGAATACGTTTCACGAGAAGACATATTTATTTATACTTTAATGTAAATGTCAATATCCACAAAAAACATAACATTTAATTTAAACCCACAATATAAACGGGAAACCGAACTATTCGGACCCCTTATTGTGCGCCGCTAAATTGAAAAAGTATTCACGGGACACAAAGATACCTGCGACCCCCAACTATTTTCCTTTCTACCGTGTACAACATCATAAACATTTACGCATATGGAGAGCTCAAAAGCTCTTATGCCCTCGCAATAGAGGCTATTGACTTTTGCATATGTGTAGATACTTTTGGTGTCGATCGTACCCAAGGGTATCGGCAGTCGTAGTTAAATCCTTTTTCGCGTGACCTCAATTTTTGGGGTCGGCTGCGATTTCTGATAGCAGAGTGTGGGAAACTGTTTCTCATTGGTAGATAATATTTTTATTAGGAAAATCTGTTTATGATATATCTGTTAGGTTTCACAAAATATACACATTTAAGTGACGTAAAATAGGGGCTTCTTGTCGACTTCCGAAACCTGCTCGTAATGGAGTATTTTTTTTTTTTAATCTTATTTATTTTACAAGCCATACATCTTATGATTAAGTCGGCTATGGAGTATTTTTAATTGAGAATAAAATAAGAAATAGCTTGATTTAGCACTCATAATTTAAAGACCAGGTCTTTATCGCGTAAACTTACGTTTAATTATATCTTGACGTTTCGCTGGATGCGGGTGGCATAGGACCAGTCATTATAGTCGTAAGAGTCGACTAAGAGATTGAAGTGTCACTGACCATTATTTGATAAAAGATTGATGATGGGCAGCAGCGTCATCATAGTGGACACATTACTGCGATCGCCAATCCTCTTAACGTGGCGATGATGGGTATTTTCCTCCTAATACGTTTATACACATAGTTAATACGAGATGCCTACAATCCAGCAGAACTATCATAGGCTGATGATGACTTGGAACTTATCTCGCTCCTCATGAACGCTCCCAGCACTACTCTCTTGATGAAATAATATTAGTGGTCGATTCGCAATGCAAATACGACATATGAGTCGGCCGATAACCCTCGGATATTGCGAGGGCGGTGTGCGATTTCAGGGCTTAGGGTATGTTTATGTTTTAACCGAGTTTGGGTAACATTGGCTTTTGGTCTTGAAACTAGATGCCAAAGTTTTGGAGAATATGTTATGTTGAGAACTGTTGTTTTGAAGTTAAGATGGTGATTGTAATAATAGATGTGATTTGATTTAGTATAAACAAACAAATATAAATGTCAATATCTTGGGACATCTTACACAAATCTACCAACTAGGCTACGGAGAGGAAAATGTATCATTAGATTAGTATAATATTATCATTATTGAAATATTCATCTCACGACTGACGAATTCTCTTAAAGTATCAGCATTGCGATACAGCTAGATACTGCCAAAATCTTTAGCTGCTGCTGTAAGGGGATATTTTATATGTAAGTTATCTAGTAAGTTGATATTGCATAAAAAATATATGTAAATATATGTAAAGTTTTATCATAACCTAACGATCAAGCTGTCCATACCAAGACCACTTAATATAATTTTACCTACGTTTATAACAGAAAACGGCAAACCTAACGAAATCCCATCAAAAAGCTCGACTTCCTCAAAAAACTTGTCAAGCCATCAGCCTCACAAAGCTCCGTGACATGAAACAAAAATAAATTAAATCAACGAACCTTTGATAGCTAGTTAGGTCAATACGGCACAAAAGGGCCAATTTCGCAATCTGCGGCAACTACCTGGGATGTGATTCGTGTCAGAGCCACGCGTTTCGATGGTCTGGTGAAATTGTTTTAGTGTACGGTCGGCTCTAATAATATGTATACGATTTTCATCCTTATGCCTTTGACATACGTTCCGAAATGTATACATATTATTAGACGTGACTGTACATATTTAGGCACTGGTCTCATCGCTACTAAGCTATGAACAATCGGCTATAAACAGGAACGATAGATACGCACTCCCTTGTAAATAAAAGCCGTAGTATCGCCGTGTCTCTTTTATTTACACGGAAGTGCGTATGTTTTGTTCGTGTTTATAGCTTAGTAGCTCCCGGAAGACCAGTGCCTTAGTGTAGGTTCTATCGTCTGCACAGTTTATACCTAATTGCCACTTTCTAAGAATGAACTTCGGTTGTTCGATTTTCGTTGGTCCATTTTTTTTTTGTAATTACTTATTGGTTTATTAAAATAAGATGACCTGGAGCGAAGTAAAGCGCGAAGCTCAAGACCGTTCGGGATGGCGACGCACTGTGGACGCCCTCTGCCCCATCTAGGGGACATAGGACATTAAGTCAAGTAAGTCATTTTTTTTTGTAATTACTTATTGGTTTATTAAAATAATACGTAATGTCTACTTTCGAATAGATATTTGCCCTAATTTATTGCATATCGTTGTTTTTTTCCTAGTTAGGTACTAAAATAACTTTTATCAGAAGAAACTTACTTCATACTAATATAAAAAAAACCTAAATATTACAGGCATTTAAAATGTTTAAAGTTAAATACAATACTAGTGGCTATAATTTATTAAAACGATGTAAATTAATAAATGATGTAAGAGAGAGGATTGAGAGGATTTTTTGCTCAAATTAAATTGGACATTCCTTCGAGTGGCAAGTAACCGAGAACAGCCAATTAAGTCAATCAAAATATGAATTTAAATTAATATCAAAATGAGATTTATGCTGCTTAAGGCACTGGTCTCACCGCAAGCTACTAAGCTATGAATCTCCTATAAACACGAACAAAAGATACGCACACCCGGTCACCCGTGTAAATAAAAGAGACACGGTGATACTCGCCCGGCGGTGATAGCTGATAGCTGGGCGAGCGTTGCCGTGTCTCTTTATTTACACGGGAGTGCATATATTTTGTTCGTGTTTATAGCCGACAGTTTATAGCTTAGTAGCTCGCGGTGAGGCCAGTGCCTTAAGCAGCATAAATCTCATTTTGATATTAATTTAAATTAATATTTTGATTGACTTAATTGTCTATTCTCGGCTACTTGCCACTCGAAGGGATGTCCAATTTAATTTGGGCAAAAAATCCTCTCAATTGAATGGATTTACTTACATCATTTATTAATTTACACGGTGATACTCGCCCGGCGGTGATAGCTGATAGCCGGGCGAGTATCGCCGTCTCTTTTTTTACACGAGAGTGCGTATATTTTGTTCGTGTTTATAGCCGATAGTTCAGTCAAGTGCAAAAATAAGTATCGAAAGAATCCGTTCATAAATATGTTACGACGTTCTTATTACACAGAGTTAGAGTGCACTGGGACATATTTTCGAACGTTTTTGTATACCCCTTATTTTGTCTTCGACTGTTCATAGTTTAGTAGCTCGCGGTGAGACCAGTGCCTAAAGGAATATCCAAATCATACTAAAATAAATATATTTTATATTGATGAAGCTTCCAAGTTCATATCCCGGTGAGGGCATTATTATTGTATTTATTTATCTGAAATATGCGTTCCTTGGTCGTGGCTGTCTATGTATTTGAGTATCTATAATGTATCCATCTATTATGAATATCGTCGCGTGGTACCCACATCACAATCCTTAATTGAGCCTAACGTGGGACTAAGTTGATTTGTGTAAGATGTTCCAATATATTTATTTATTAAAATAAATATATTTGTACGTCTTGGAGGCGCCATTGCTCAACGCAGCCCCAATAAACCACATTTGCAATCATAATCGTTATTACCAGAGTGCCTACGTCCAGCAGTGGACTGAGATAGGCTGATGAAACTATTATTAAAACATTTCAAATATAAAAGGAATCCCGCTTATTCCAGATTTTCTACATTCTTATTCTGAAAATGGTTGCCAAAGTGAGATTTTGTCGACGCAGTTCGAAAAGAGACATGCGCCGAATCTTTTTACCCTTACTGCAGTACGCTTAGCACATGATTGGTATGTCAGTATGTCGCCGCGAGATAGATTTTCCATCTTTTACTAACTATATAAATAAAGTAATAAGATAATTGTGGCAATGGGTAGGCCACATTGCACGCAGAGCAGATTGTCGATGGGGTCGAAAAGTGCTCGAGTGGAGACCACGGCTAGGCAAACGCAGCGTAGGACGTCCACCCACAAGATGGACAGACGACCTTGTGAAGGTCGCCGGGACACGCTGGATGCAGGTCGCATCTAATCGGTACATGTGGAGGTCCAATGGAGGCCTATGTTCAGCAGTGGACGTCTTATGGCTGAGATGATGATGATGATGATGATAAATAAAAGAGGAATGGATAATCTATCTCGAGGCGACATATTGTCGCACTGATCCTGTGCTAAGCCTATAAAGGCCTAGCCAAGATTGCATTCTGCAAACGTAAACGATTAGCGTTAAGTAATAATTGAATGAGAATGATGAACAGATTCGCAAATGGTCACGTGACCATTTCCATACATTATTATGATAACGTAAATTATCGCTTATCGTTGACGATTTGCAGAAATAGCTTCTTGGTAAAGCCTTCTCAGCATTTTCACGAGAACAATCCAACAAAAAATCTGTTAGGTATATTTTATGTTTTCCTGTTTAGAATAATGAGCTCTTTCAATATAAAATAAAACGACGAGAACAAAAAGACCAAATATTTTCTTTCGTTTACCATACTTTTAATTTTGTAACCGCTGTGTTAAATTTATTGGATTTGTGATTTTTTATATGAGCTCTTTTGATACCGAGAGGAAACATATTTTGTCTCTAGATTTTTCTACTCTGTTACCATTTCTTCATACAATTTGAATAGCCGTAATGGAATGGAAAGTTCGAAAAATGTATGAAAATTTTGGTACAACATTTTTATTCTATTATAACCGAAAGAGCTCACGATTCTCAATACATCAATAACACAAACATAAACAAAACATGAAATTCGAAACGGGCGGCGATGTTTTAAAACACGATCGAAGGGAGTGTTTTAAATCGACACGAGTTACGAATTTTCTTTTTGCACGTGTTTCGTACGACGTTTTTTAGTACAGATGGCCCTCCGAAGTTTTGGACCTGACGTAAAATGAGCCACTTCTCTATCTACTAAAATACATGTTTAACAAAAAAGTTGGAAGAATTACTTTGAAAGAAATTTTATTTAAAACCACACAATGTCATAGTAAGGGTAAAATCTCGCTATTGTCGTTATTCTAACATATTTCAGCTTCAAATGGAGACTTTGAATACAAGAAACGGTTATTACAGTTGGTCGAGTGAAGCAAATATTGGCTCCGGGTTGCAATAACAAGGTATTTCAAATACCGCTTTGTTTGTTATTGAATTTCAATTGAGTCAACTATGGCATCTATCAAATGTGTAATAGCAAATAAAAATTAAATATTCAGGTATGTCTATATTGCAAATAAAAATATGCTCAATATTATTGTCTATAGAATACCTGTAGTCAATTTGAAATTCATATTTAATTTTTTTATGGAATATACATACAATACATTACGTCTGGCTGCTTTTCTTTTTTTATGATGTATTTTCCTTAAAATAATTAAGAACTTTTTATTCTAAAAAAGGCTTTTTGATCATTCATTTCATTAGAATACTATATTATACCTAGTATAAAACATCTGTACTCATTTTTTTTAAGTAATACTCAAATAATTATACAACATAAATATTTCAAGTAACTCTACTACCACTGTTATTGAAGCAGTTATTTTGTGCGAGATTTTTAACTACAGTTTTACTAAAAAAAAAATACTATAAATTAACGTTATGCCTGCACTACCCAAGTCAAACCTACCCACAAACCAATTCCAAGGGTCCACATGTCTTATAAGACACCCGAGTACATTCCAGGGGTCCGCATGAATACCCAATCACCGCGGGATAAATAAACAGACCTCCATTAACTGCCTCTGCCCAATAGCCGATAACGTCGTTACCCATGGAGTTAGCTTCATCGGGTTACGTTGACGCTCGTGGAATCCTAATCGCGGTTCGATAGGAAAATCGAATCTCGAGATTGTTACTTTTATAGTCTGGCGAATCAAATTGTAAGAAGAATATCGGCTGTCCCAAATCAAAACCTAGCAAGGGACATTTTTTGTCAAAATACGTTTTTTTAATGTATCTGCCCCAAATGTTGAGCTGCGTCTAATGCAAAAACACCTGTATTTCTATCTCAATTAGAATCAAAGTTACGAAACCCACCAAACCTAGCAAGGGCATTTCTTACATGCCACCAACATATTCAAAATCCTAGTAAGTAACATTTTCAAGTCCAAAAACCTGGCAACTGCATGCTATACTAGGTTTTTGAGTTTGTAAATGGAACACACTAGATTTTTGAATATGGAAATTGTCCCTTACTAGGTTTTTGATTTTGAAAATTGCCGAAGGGTCGTACAAGAAATTCAAATATAACAATAAATAAAACCTATCAAGTCAGTAATGAGTGAAGTTTGCGTTCTAATGGTCGCCGCTCCCGCGCTCCTTGCCTGCGTTTTGTCGCCCCGCCGGTGTCGTAAGAGTCGACTGAGGAATTGAATTGATATGGAACATTTATTTATCGACGATCGATAACGGGCAGCAGCGTCATCAAAATGGCCAAAATATTAATAATTTTAACTAAAAGTGTATGTGAACTCAAGGCTTAAGGTTTTAAGTTGGTGACGAGACCAAGATTGTGTTCTAAAAGTGCGCGATTATGAAAATTATGGAATTGTTTAGGCTTTGTTTACATTTATTTTAGCTTTTACTGACGATTGGTATAGGGCGTTTTAGTTGTTAAGCGACGAAGAACCGACAAAAAATTTTACTTTTGGATAATAAACAAAATTGGATCTTCGGTAATTCATAACGTCACTATCATTACGTGCATTATTTGTCGGTATTGTCCGTTGTCTCTCTATGGAAGAACCCTGGACAAATTATCAGAAGCTTCAAATTACAACAAAGGTATTGATAAAACAAATCAAATAATATCAATACTTGTTGCTATTGTATTGTGTTTGTCATTTCCACAACTCGACATCAAACATGCCTATTTTGCGTAGTCCCGACGCTGGTCCAGTGCTTTTTGGGGACTTCACATACGCACTGGAATTTCCTTGCAGGTGTCTGTAGGTTCCCTCACGATGTTTTTCGTCACCGTAAAGACTTGTGAATATCAAATGATATTTCGTACAAAAGTTTTTGAAAAGCTTATTGCTGATTGAATGTTTATTGCCGTTTTTTTATTTTCGCTGGTAAGCCGATAGTCGTGTGTGTAGTACTGTTTATACACGTGATATTCGAATGGTATGCACATGCATACACTCGTAGCAGAAGATGATACCAAAATTTTCTCCTATCAGGATCGAATGAGCTCGCGATTCTGAGTGGAAATCATATTAAAAGATACAAAAACAAATAACAAGTGCGAGACAACTTAAAAAAAAATGACTCGTTATGGCAATGACCCTACTGGGGGAAGCCTATGTCTAGCAGTGGACATTTATCGGCTTAGAATGATGTTTTTGGGAAGTTTCAATGTGTAGTAAATTGTTAGCAAGTACTTTGCAGCGAAGCTCTGCGGGAAAGGACTGGTAGTCAGTAATTTCAAAATAATTAAAATCCCCTAGATTGCAATTAAATAGGGTGCATTGCGGTCATTTCATAAGTCGTCTTATTTGAAATTACCATAAAACACACTGTTATTTTTATCATAATCAAGATTCATTCCGAAATTACCCGAGCAGAATTTCGGTAGTTTGAAATTACCCCAATGCACTATGCTACAATTTTATCTTACCTTATTAAAATGGTAATCCTAATCCGGATTTCAAAGTAAATGCTTGATTTTATATTTGACATTTAAGAGTTTACTGCTTACAAGCAGTAAAATTTACCATTGTTGTACCACTTGCTAGGTTTCAGTTTTGTAATTGACATAACATTTCTATATTTTTTTTGTAATCAGTTGTTAGTAAGGCACATAAAAGTTCTAAAAAGATACATATATTAAGTTTCAATACTTTGTCTTATAAAGCAAGTTATACTTCTTTATATAAAACAAAGTCTTGTGAGATAAAGGTCTCTGCTACTATTTTTTTTTAACAAAATGTTTATTTGCCTCTCCTGTAAAATTTCGCTAAATACACTTACTAGGCTTTGATCTGGGACAGCCGATATTGTGGATGGACTATCAATGTACAAGTTGTAGAACATTCTCGAATTTTTCTGATTTCTTTTTATTCTTTTATGAGGAAATTCTCGTACGAATCGTTAACTAAAATTACGACTTAGAATTATGCTAATCTACAAAAAATATATTTTTTAATTTGGATGTATTGGTATTTCCCTGAACTTATCGTATAATCCAAAAAAACATTGAAACTGTTGTTCAATTTTTGGAGACTAAAATGTAGAACGTTAATAAAACCTAAAACGTAATGTAATACGAGTTTTTCAGTCATGACTTGCTATTTTTGTATCGACATAAATAGTCATCCGACTATAAAATTCCATGTTTCTCAAATTGGGTGTAAGATTCAGGGAAATCCCAATACAGGGTTAAAAATGGTTCCATTTTGTAGGTACTCTCATCACTATATAGTATAAAATAAAGTCACTTTTTCTGTCCCTATGTCCCTTTGCATGCTTAAATCTTTAAAACTACGCAACGGATTTTGATGAGATTTTTTTTTATAGGAAGAGTAATTCAAGAGGAAGGTATAGTACCCGTGCAAAGTCGGGGTGGGTCGCTAGTTAAGTAATAAAATTGAAATCAAGATATTCTAAAAACACATGCAATACCCACGGAAATCGCATAATAATGTTGCCACCGAAGTCACGGCGTTTAAAACGAAATGCCCATCTGTCCAAATGCCTTTAGCAAAAAAACAAAGGAATGTTCCCCACGAACTCATGAAAGAATTTTGCCATCCACTATACTCGAGAGCTCAAGTATACTCAAAAGTTTACCACCCGGAAAACAAAACACTTCTATTACAAGTAGGTAATCGGTAAAAAGCATAAGTCGCAAGTTGCCAAGTATCACAAAGAGAACACACGACTTGAGAAGTTGCAAACTAGAATCCCCGGGGGTGAACTTGGGAAAGTCGATCCTTGGGGTCAGAACTCTCCAAATGGTGTTTTTATACAGACATATCTCTTGATAGACGTTATAAGTGCATCATCATCATCAAAAGCCTTTGAGCGTCCACTGTTGAGCATAGGCTTCTTCGTGTACGCCATTTGCCCGGTCTTGTGCCAATCTTACCCAGAAGCGACCTACATTGTGTAGTTTATAAGTCACCCCTATAGTATATTAACCACACCCCAACGTTTCGAACACTTTACAGAGTTCGTGGTTCGGGCATAATCAGAATCACCCATAGATCAAAATTGAATATAAAAACACAGGTATTTACAAGTAAGAAGTTTTTGTTATTAAAATAACATTATGTTAACATTTTAAGGTTGTTGTTGTATTCTGGCCATTTTCCGTAAGTCGACATCAAACATGCCCATTTTGCGTGGTCCCAACGCTGGCCCAGTACTTGTTGGGGACTTCACACACATCCTTGAATTTCTTCGCAGGTGTATGCAGGTTTCCTCACAATTTTCCTTCACCGTAAAGCACTTGTGAATATCAAATGATATTTCGAGGTTCAACATTTTAAGGTAAGGAAATCTTTCATCATCATCAACAGCCTATGATAGTCCACTGCTGGACGTAGGCCTCTCCTATTAACTATGCGTTTAGACGCATTAGGAGGTAAATGCCCATAATCGCCACGCTTGGTAAGCGGATTGGCGATCGCAGTAATGTGTCCACTATGATGACGCTGCTACCCATCATCAATCTTTAATCAAGTATGGTCAGTGACACTTCAATCCCTTAGTCGACTCTTACGACACCCGCAGGAGGAGTTGGGGTGGTGACAAATGTATTCTTATTGCCGTCACCACACGGCTGATTAATTAATTAAAAGTAAACAAACAATTGGTACATTTTCGGGTACTTGTACTTGTACTTGTAGCGCTTACTTGTAGGTATACAAGTAAGCGCTGAACGGTGCGGTGGCGCCGTCCACACGAGCGAACTTGGTGCGGACCGCACCAAATCCTGTGGGAAAACCATCGAACCGACCGCACCGTCAATAATAATAATAATGTCGGCGGACCGCTGAACACACCATCGAATTTGGTACGGAGCGGACCAAGTTCGCGGTGCAGAGTGGACTATATTCGAACGTCTATTAACGCTTTTACGCTCGTGAGTGTGTATATCTGTGGCTCCCTTTAAGCCGGCTCGGACCAGCTGCGCATGGATCTTAATTACAGGACGGTGACAAAACTGAAACTACTTTCCGTGGGATTTAACTTTTTCCAAGAGATGTTGAGAAAAAAAGAGACCTTGTTGGAGCTTGTTTATTTATGTTGATTAAATTAGGTGTGTTGTAATGAATTGATTCTCTGGTCAATGTGGGACTTGAATTTGTTTCTTCATAAATATTTTTAATAAACGACAGACGTTATACACTCGCGGACCGTGTGCTGTGTGGTGACGGCAGTAAGAATATGTTGGTCACCACCCCAACTCCTCCTGCGGGTGTCGTAAGAGTCGACTAAGGGATTGAAGTGTCACTGACCACTATTTGATAAATATTGATGATGGGCAGCAGCGTCATCATAGTGTACACATTACTGCGATCGCCAATCCGCTTGCCCAGCGTGGCGATTATGGGCATTTACCTCCTAATGCGTTATACGCATAGTTAATAGGAGAGTTCTACGTCCAGCAGTGGACTATCATAGGCTGATGATGATTCGTGGGCAATGAATATTGGTATGTTGGCATTTTTCATAGAAAATACTGGAAACATGCTGATAACATTTTTTCTTAAATATTTAAAGTAGAGAGTTAAGTAGAGAGTTAATATTTAAAGTAGAGAGAGTTTAAACATGCTGATAACATTTTTTCTTAAATATTTAAAGTAGAGGTGGAACCGTTTTTAACAACAGATTGCACGATTGTATTCGAGTTCTACTAAACCTAATCCAAAATTCTTGGCACTTTATCGTCAGATGACTCCGTTGATTTAAAAATAGTAATTCGTAGTATACCATACATTTTAGGTGCTCTTTTAAACGTTCTACATTTTTGTCTTTAAAAACTAATGTAACGACTATTCTACAATATTTTTTTAATTCATAGATACATTCAGGAAAATGTCATACAACCTGACTTAAGAAATGATTCTATCTATAGTATAAAATATTTAAAAAAATATTTTAGCATTTTTGCATTATTTTCTAGGGAAAACTTCACCTGACACGTATTCATTAACCGAGAGTGTATCAGTGTAGTATCTACTTTTCTGATAATTATCTATGATAAATACTTACCCCCTTATTCATAATAGACATCGAAAAAATATGCGTCATTGTTCGCAATAATACAGACACGACTCTAAAATTGATTGAATAATTAATCATTTAATCCTTCTCAAAAATTACCTATTTGACACCGATAACTATGAAAACCTTTTCAAATAGCCACCTTATAGCTTCCAAATCAAATTTTAAGAAATTTGTTCTATTATTTATTTAATCAACTTTGGAGTCATGTCCATATTATTGCGAACAATGACGCACATTTTTCCGATTTCTGTTCATAAACGTTTGTTAACTTAACAAGCCACTAATAATTGTTTGTCCCTTTCGGTCTTAACGATGTGTCCATAAGAGCAAAAGGGACAAACAGTTATAAGCGGCTTGTTAAGTTAACAAACGTTTATGATTAAGGGGGTTAGCAATTATGCCTACATGAAACTACATAGACTAAGCAGCTAGCAGCGTTAATTTCTGAAAAATATAATCTGAGAATATAACGTATTACATTCTTACAATGACACATTGTACGGAACATAAACAAAAAGTAAACCTATTTGCCTAAATCACCATAACGACACTTCCAACTCAAACTTACATAAAATATAAAAAACCTATGTGCGCTCAATGACTGTGAAATTAATTTGAAATTCAAGGATAGCGTCCAAAGAAGAGATAACTTGGATAAAAAAGAAAATCCGAGCTTAAAAATGCGCGCAAATGGGTTCAGAGACGCCATCTTGCTCTTTCTTCGAAAGGATCTGATTAAGTAACTAGAGTTAAGCTGCTACCTAGAACTTGAAGGAGATTTTGTAATAAGCTCGCCCTGAAATACTTCTAAAATGTGCAAATTAATATTTTAAACGAAGTATTGTTTTTTGAAGATGAAATACACGGAAAATAAGCTATTTTGAAGATTACTAATCTACTAATACTTTAATCAGCTTTCGTGCTTAATTGGTAAGGATCCTGCCTACGAGGCTGGAGGTTCCGTCCTCGATTCCCGTCGAGAGCATTATTTGTGTATTTATTTATCACAGATATCTTTCCTTGGTTGTAGCTGTCTATGTGTATAAATACATACATATCTATACGTATGTATTAAATATATTATCGCTTGGTAACTACCCAGATCACAAGCATTATTTGAGCTTACCATGGGACTTAGTCGGTTTGTGTAAGATGTCCCAAGATATGTATTTATTATTTTTTACTAATAAGCAGTGAGTGAAGCGAAGGTTTTAGCAACATGAGGCTGGCATTTTTCTATCACACGTTATGATTCTGATATTTTTGAATCTGTTGGAAAATACGAAACATACCTGGGATAACTGGGGGCAAGTTATAGGGATTTGATATCGATTAAAAAGATGTCGATATAATTATAATAAAAGCTGTGCTCATTGAACATTCCCGATTCCAGTACAGAGGTTCAATGTCATAATTATCTAGTATTCAGATGCCATTTTAATCAAAATGACAATTAAAATATTGTTATTTTAATATTAATTGTATATTTTGAAAAACTATTTTAAAATAAACGCGTAACTACCCGTTTAAAGTTATTTTTTATTTTAATTGAAGAGTAAGTACCTAATATTTATTTATGCCGAATAACATTTTGATGTTGTCATTCACAGTAACATCGATATATTTTTAGTCGATAAAATATTTTGCTACATCACTTTTGTATAAATGCCCCGAGTTATCCCAGGTATGATACGAAATAATCATTTTTGATTGGTGGTACAAAATGTAACTATTTCTAAACGCTCAAACTTGCGATACAGCGAAGAAATGCCGAAAATATCTTCGGTATAATGTCACAAGGGCCAATCTTAGATAAAGGTTAGTAACCTAATCTATTTCTAAGATAAGACAAGTAAGGTTTGTTACACAAAATTTTTGTATAGTTAGGTATACATTTTTTTAGTTAATTTCAGATATTTGGTGTAAATATCTAAGGTCAACCGGAGTAAAGGTATGTATATAAATTGTTTTTTTTTAAATATAAATTCTTTATCAATCAAACACGAAATGCTATAATAAGAATTATAACCTACAGAACTTATATGAGGAGATCTTTTAACAATTGTTTCAAAAGGGTACAACAACATAAATGTTTTTTTTTCTAGGTCACTCTCTGTCTCAAGTACTCTACACAAATACATTCCTACTCTATGCCTCAATGATCTCAAAAACAATTTCCTGAAAGGTCTATTGCACCCCGTATCGATCTTCGATTATGACGAGCGGAATTTTACGAAGCCGGAATGGGCGCCGGATGGCGGCACCGTGCCGTAAAAATATCCTCCACGTGAGCCATCAGTTACTTACATTCACAAGACATTGTAATTTTGGCTTGTGTCTGTTGTAACTTGACCTAGCAATGTACCGAGAACTAAGTTTTATTAGTTGCGAAATTTCTGTAGATAATGTTCTCAGCGATTTAAATAAATAAATAAATGTTTTTGGACATCTTTACACAAATCGACCTAGTCCCACGGTAAGCTCAATTAAGGCTGATATGGGTACCAGGTGACGATATATACATATAGATACTTAAATACATAGATAGCCATGACCAAAGAACAAATATTTGTGATAAATAAATACAATAATGCCCTTGCCGGGATTCGAATCCGGAACCTCCAGCTTCGTAGGCAGGGTCACTACCAACTAGGCTACGGAGCCTGACAAATTTTATAAGCAATCTAATCATGTCAAAACCGTTGTGTATACATGCCTTTTAAGGTATATTTTATGCCTTGTTTACTCAATTGTGAAATACAATAATCTTTATAACACTTTTTTATAATTTGATATGGAAACATTCTCTTCTCACTTACTCTTAAATTCTCATGAAAATTCTCGGAAATTTCCGAGGATGTTCCTGCAATTTTGAGAATGTTCTGGAACTTGTACATTGCTAACTTGACATCAACTGCTTGAAAACCCTGCACACGATAGTAGCCAGGCTTTGATTGAATTCTTCTAGGGTAAATAAATGTCCGAGTCAATAATCTCCGTGCCTAAAAAGGTTTGTCAGCCTCCGTAGCCTAGGGTAGTGACCCTGACTACGAAGCTGAAGGTTCCGGGTTCGAAGCCCAGCGAGAATAATATTTTAAAGCTACGTATTTAAAGCATCAGTTAGTTTCACTAGGTTTTTTTTATGGGATAGGAGGCAAACGAGCAGACGTATTGCCTGATGGTAAACAATCACCGTCGTCGCCCATGGATACCTGCACCACCCGTAGTATTACAAGTGCGTTGCTGAGATGGGAATACGCTCTGTTCTTGAAGATCTGAAGGTCGTAACAGTAATTATTGCAAGGTTTAAAGATTTTTTGTAATTTTATCTTGAGATACTTTATAAAAACTACAAAAAAATTACAATATGTTTGGTAAAGGTATATACATATTAATAACGCCGGCAAAATGGAAGAATATAATCACCAAATTAAAAAAATTAAAAACCGATTTCTCAAGATCCCCGATTTGATTCCTTCATTGGTTTCCTATCATCAAATCCTACTTTCTTAATATAAATGCTTGTAAAATTTACAAGTAGGTACGTCAGTACAATGTAAATGAATTAAAATTACCAAAAGCGCCATTGATTTATTATATCTATAATATTTGAAGAGATCCATCGATTTCTCCAAGATACCATCATCAGACCCCAACTTGGTGCCAACGAGACCATCTCGGGGTTATACACGTTCGATTAAAAAAAAAAAACAAATAGGTTCACGATTCTCGGAGATATCGGGTAACACATACAACAAAAAAAATCTGTCGAATTGAGAACCTCCTCCTTTTTTGAAGTCGGTTAAAAATATAGAAAAAAAATTTTACACGTCTTCGCGTCAATCTTTGAAAAATAATTAGGGTCTCTGAAGAATGTTTTTCTTAAGTCAATGTATTCGGAGATAAACGCTACGGAATAAAAAAAAATGCGTCTCTAGCTTTTGATCCTTCGGTCCAAAAAAGTTGGAAGAAATCATGAAGTGAGCTGATAGAATACTTTAACATAAAACTATTTCAAACATAATCGGGCCGTTTTTTAATAACTGTGGAACCCTACACTGAGTATGGCCCAATATGCTCTTAGCCATTTTTTTTTAATAATTAGTGCTTACCAGAAAAAAATACAAAAGATCTTATACTCATACACTGGATATCTGGAAACGAAGAAGCCCGGGCATTGAAAACAGCACCCGGAAACAGATGCTCTATCGTTTTTCCCTCAACGTAATAGACGTCGTAATATATACGGCTCACAGGCATACTTTTCTGATGTTTCAGTAGAATGGCATACATAAGTATTTGAGATGTTAGTTACTAGGGTACTTGCTAGTTTGCCTGTGTTAACGAGAAATTTCTGTGAAGAGATGCGAAATGAAAGAAACAAACAAAACAATAAATAGAAAAAATCCGCAATTCAGAATGATGTCAGTCAATTTTTCTCTCCGTTTGCCTGTCGATGTATTTGTGAACTGACACATATGGGTATCGTGTTGATTGCCACAAAAATGCACGCGCTAAGGCCGAAAAAACCGGTCTGACATATTCAGGCAATTTAGTGCAAACTTTAGATTTTAGAGCGAATATTTTTGCGAAATATTTACTTTTTTAAAGAGGTTAGGAGTAAATATTGGCTACTGTGCTGGATAATAATGTATACTGTTTATAAGTAAATAATAACAAAAAGTGGGCTTTATACACTTTTGTTATTATTTACTTATAACAACTTGCATTATTTCATAATTACAAACACAATCTTGGTCTTATCACCAACTTAAACTTTAAACGTTGAGTACACCTGTATTTTTAGTTAAAATTATTAATAATTATATTATCAACGTGAAAATATGGCTACAAACGTGTTTCACGATATGTGTCAGAAAATTCACATAATATAGAAAGTTAAAACAATTTAGTTTGGTATTTAGTTTGGTAGAAGTAATGTTAGATTGATTTGGATTATATTTGTTTACACTTTTTTATTTTCTACTGACGAAGAAAATGTCAAGTGTTTTATTTTCACATTTTACAAATCCCTTATAATATTAATCAAACATTTTTTCTACTAAACTAAACATATTCTAAAATTTCACTAAAATTTGTTTTATTCCGATTAAAAGCTTAAAAACAAATTGGAAAATTGCGCGTACTTTTATTTAACAAAAATACGAATTTGAAGTAAATTAATATTCTCCGTTGATCAAAGAGATAACAAAATATTAATATACTGAATCTGTTCTTAATATTAAAATTAAATAAAAATAACTATTATGCTAGAAATTCAATTCCGCAACCCGGAAAAAGCAATTTCCACTGACATTTATTGATACGAATATAATTTGTTTCCGGCGAAAAATGTTTTCGATAGATTTTATGAAAACAAAAATCTAAAAGTGTAGGTAATATAAATTTATAGGTAACTCTCTAATCCAATCACGGGTAAGCGTTGTATTTATTAATTTTGCGTGGGTAATCCTGATTCGTAGTATTTTTTTCATAAAAACGTGTATATAAACTCAAATAGGAAATGCAAACACGTATGTATACTGTAGGTATGTTGTATAATATTGCTTCTTAGGATGAAGATAATCTTTTAAATAGATCACTTATATTATTAGCCGTGTGGCGACGGCAGTAAGAATACATTTGTCAACACCTCAACTCTTCCCGCGGGTGTCGTAAGAGTCGACTAAGGGATTGAAGTGTCACTGACCACTATTTGATAAAAGATTGATGATGGGCAGCAGCGTCATCATAGTGGACACATTACTGCATCGCCAATCCGCTTGACCAGTGGGGCGATTATGGGTATTTACCTCCTAATGCGTTTATACGCATAGTTAATAGGAGAGGCCTACGTCCAGCAGTGGACTGTCACAGGCTGATGGTGATGATGATGAAACTTGTAATTATGGTTCAATAGACCTCTAAGAGTAAGCGTTATTTTTCTAACAAAAGTTTGATGAAATCGAGTCTTACTTGTACTACTAGGAAACGGCTCGTAAGTTCAAAATTATTCAGCAAAAACTGTTCTTCTAAGCGAAACCGGGAGAATATTCTAGTAATTCGAATAAAGTAGGCATTAAAGGATTTCCGTTTGCCCAATAAAGATTAAGGCCCTCACTCCCATCGCTCTCACTTGAAGGGAATCGGTATTGTCGTAAGAGTTCTTTGAAGAAATGTCTTTTATGTTTTATACAATGTTTTTGGTGGGCGTTAGTTTGATAAAGCCAATTTAATTATTGTCATATTTTGAGCAGACACGCGTTGTGAGTGCGAAATTTTGTACCAACAAAAACCTTAAAATAAAAAAAAAATTGATTACTAGTTACGGTTTTTTCGGAAGAAGAATGAACGACAAATATCAAAACATTTCACTTAACACGTATTATGACCACGTGACTTATCGCTTATCGTATACGATTGCAGAATTACATCTTGGCTAGACCTGCTATGCTATTCTCTTATTCACACATTCGACGCTGCGTTCGTCAACGAGCTCGACATCGAGACAGCCTTGTCTAAAATCCTAGCTGTTTTATTTGACATTAGGAATCGAGGCTGTGAGCGAAGTTGTGGTCGAGTTCGTCGCTGTTTTTCGTTAGAGAATACGAAGTTCATATATTAAACGTCAAACTCTCGACGCAGTGTAGTTCCAGCTCACGCCGCATTCGTCGCCGAGCACTAGTGTCGTTTAAAGTATATTAGTGAATACCATTTTTAAGCTCGACGCTGCCGCAGCACTGACGCAGCGCTGACAGCAAGGCGGTTTCCTTAGAGAATAACACTGCTGCTGGTACCGTCAACCAAATGGAACCATAAGCTGAGTAGCTTACTACTGGTACTATTACAAAGTGATGCGATAAATAAAATTGCAAGTAATCTCGTACTAATTGTAATTTTTACAAGGTTCTTAAACCCTAGTCAGTGGCCAGGCCCGATTTTAACATTTTATCAACCGCCCGCATCTGTGGCGAAGCCCGATTCGGACATCGCTGGTCACGTGTGGTTTGAGTAATAAAGCTGACTAATATATACCTGTCTCTTGCATACTCATTGAAGTGTGTAGCTAGTGAAATAGGACAGAAAGAAAACTTGGCCTTGAGCAGCCGTTGTGCAAAAGAGCCGTTGTGCGAGCAGTTTCTTAGCAATCGGTGGCCTGGCAACCCTTGTCTGTGACAAGGCCCGAACTGGGCTCCTCAGACAACGACTTTTCGCCATTTTTGTCGTCACTGACGAGGGGTTAATTGGCCTAGGGTTCCATGGTTAGTACGTCTGAAGCGAGAGCCAATGTAGCTGCTGGGAATTATACTTATTCCCGGTCTCGTCAGAGCTCGGAGTAACTCGGCCATCTCCGGGATAGAGATAATCCGGCCGGACTTAGGCGGCCGTAAATCATAAATATTTAGTTTCGGGAAGTCTTTTTGTTATTGTTTAGTTAGCCAGTAAAATGAAGAGTAATAGTAAGTTATTTGGGTTGAGGAAAATTGGGAAAATAAATGATATCAAATTACCTCAGCTGAGTAAAGAATAAAAACACTAATCAAATAGCAACGACACGATGTCTAATGAACTTACCTATTAAAGGACCATGCGTCAACATGGACCCATAACCAACAGACATGAGAGTTAGGCTATTACATAGGTATTTAAATCTACTTCATTTGATTACATGGATACGAAGTTGAATTCCATTGCAGAACTGAGATTCATATTTTAATTCAGAGTAAATACGAACTATGAAGAATCTGTGGCTAGGGTATTAAACATTTTGGAAGGTAGACAACATATTGTATATCTGGGATCTGCAATGGTATCCAACTTGTTGCGTACCCATAGTATATTTGTAGACCGTTTTAAATAATGACCTAACTCTGTGTTGACTCTGGGGCTAAGCTCCATACTAAGTTGCCCATGGTCCTTTCAATGATATGGTGGCTAACATATGAGTCTTACCATGATTATCATTTCATAGAGAAGACATCCACTTGTGCACGAAAACCTCCCACAAGGATCTTCACTACGAACGATCGCTCGCTACCCTCAACCAACGGTTTCCAAACAAATCGTCGATTGGTTCTACTAAATTCAAAAGAATTTGTTGCTATTGAGGTTTGAATAAAGAATCATTTGGCTTTGACTATAATAAATTATTTAAAAAATATCCTGCTAGCTTTTTCAAATGTATACCAGACTCTTTAGTACCTATTGTGTGTTTATCACAAATAGAGTCCAAAGAAAGAATTGATCCTGAGGCATAGTTCAAATTATAAATTAATCATAATATTTTATTTTCACAATTTTGCTTAAGATGTGAATTTTGGAACAATTTAACGCGAAAATTCGAATGTTTATCATAATAATAAATGGTTACTCCAAAATATACCTAAATTTAATTTGTTAATCAACAATGTGTTAAACTATTATCTGAGTTCTATAGCCTCCTTACTAATTAAATGTAAATTCCAAATTGTAAGAGCACTTCTATGCAAATTACATTTTATTTTTAATTCAAATTCTCCAAGAAATCGCCGAAATTACTTCGAAACGACAATTTAAGTCTCTCAGAAAGCTCGCTAAGCGCATCGCCTCATTAGAGCGTTTATTTTATTGAATTAATTTCAAATTAATTAAGAAAAGTTTCTCCAACACTCGAAATCAGGGCTTCAGCACGTATTGTCATTTGAAGACGTATTCGAACTTAAAACGTTTATTAATTTTTTGGTGATACTCCTCAAATTATGTGATTTGAAAATCGTTCGTCATAAATATCAAATATTACGCACCATTTGTTGTCAAACCGCAAAAAAAAACAAATATTAAAAGCACTGCAATTCGGAAGTTTTGACTTTATGAAAACTACTACCGCGCGATGTGATATCATGTGAGTAAATAAAAAAATAAAATAAATAATCAATTACAATTTTTTTTTCGAACAATATCACGCTCAGTATGTTTATACCTTTGAAGCAAAATACAAGAAATACATTTTAATATTTGCAAAAATCTAATCAAAGAGTAGACCGATAAATATATTGTACAAATGTATTACCTACTATAGTTACATATTTTGTTCGCCGAATTCATTTTTCTGTACCGACCGAATGACTTGACTTCACATGTATCTTTCAAACTTCATTTCTATTTTACCATATCCTTTACTTCTATTGTCAGCTCATATTACATATTAATTAAGTTTACGCACTGACGCTCTCTTAAATAATGGTTTTCACGGAAGACCAGCGTCAAGGTAACTGTTACCTTGACGCTGGTCTTCCGTGAAAACCATTCTTTTTGTTACAAGTATCTTGACATAAAGAATATCGTCACCCTCTCGTTGACTGGAGTAAGTGCGTGCAATAAGTTTGTTTGCGCGGCCTGGCCTAGTTATCAAGTAGGCGAAGCGAGGCAAATTAACGCTCGATTAAAACCAACTCGCTGTGGAAAACGATGTTTGCTAAGGTAAAGTTCCGTTTACACTACGACATAATTTCGATATTATAAGCTACTTACTACGACGTGGAGTAATGATTTGCGCAAGATGGCTGGCAGAAGCTGGATGCGAGCAGCCGAAAATCGAACACAGTGGCGCGAAATTGGGGAGGCCTATGTCCAGCTATAGTCTGCAACAGGCTGATGATGATGATGACGATGAAGCTACTTACTAGGGTGTCCCGTATATTGTGATTTTAAAATTGAACTGAGTATCCCCAAATATATTATAGAAACGCTTGTGGCCTAGCGGTAAAACGCACGGCTGCTACGCAGTTGTCGTGAATTCAATACCCGGCTCGAACCAATGAGTTTTTCATAAAACTTATGTACGAAATATCATTTGATATTCGAAAGTGCTTTACGGTGAAGGAAAAAATCGTGAGGAAACCTGCATACACCTGCGAAGAAATTCAAGGGTGTACGTATGTGAAGTCCCCAATAAGTACTGCAAAATATGCACGTTTGATGTCGAGTTGCGGAAAAAATGGACAGAATACGACATTTGCTGGTGGTAGGACCTCGTGCAGGGTCCGCCTGGATAGCTACCACCGTATTACCCGTACACCTGCTGCTAAATAGCAGTGTTTCGGTTTGGGGGTAAAATAGCCGGTGTAATTACTGGCATAGATAGAGGTCCATCTAAATCCTCAGGGTAGGCAGCGCATAGGTGATTTTCTGATTGCTATGTCCATGGGCCTCAGTTCCCGCTTTCCATCAGGTGGGCTGAGAGCTCAGTTGTCTGTCTTCGTCACATTAAAAAACAACAACCCAAATATATTATTGTCATCTCAAAACACCCTAAAAAAATTCACATCGTGGCTGTAACAGGAACCCGTGCCAACTTTGCCGACCAAAACAATCTATCAACAATTTTTTGAGTACTTTCCTTTCATGTTCAATCTTGGGACACCCGATATATTCAAAGATACTTCCACACTGATAACTATGGGTGTGGACTGTATGAGGATAATGAGAAGAAAATGTATACGGGAATTAAATTACGAGTAGTACGACACAAGTGCAAAAAACATGAAATTCTAACCGAGTGGCGATGTTTTAAAACACGACCGATAGAGAGTGTTTTAAATCGACACGAGTTACGAATTTCGTTTTTGCACGTGTCTCGTACGACGTTTTTTAGTGCAGATAGCCCTCCGAAGTTTAGGATCTGACTTAAAATGACACACTTCTCGTACTAGAGCCTAAAAAAGGCACCATCTGTAGGTACTACAAACTATATTTCAGCACACTTTACAATGTTACTTCAGCAAGATACAAAGGCAAACTAAACTAGGAATGTAAACATGTCAAAAAAGTAAAATAATTCAAAATAATATCATTTACAATGATATAGTTATAAAAAAAGGTCGCAACCCAGCCAGTCGCCAATATACACATAAAAAACAAGCAATTCTACCGCCTCTCTAATCTTCAACAAAAATCTCATTTGACATTGTGATACAGATGCGATACAGATCAAAGGAGAACAACAATCATCTCGATCAAAGCGGGCTTGTAACCTCTCCTCTCCTGAAAACCTATTATTTGGAAAGTGATTCGAAGTCATTGTATAAATTCGATTGTAAAGTGTTTTTGTTCTGATTTGGAATTGGGTACTTACGAAAGTTATTATCATTGTCATTCCCTTCTCGTAAGTTAGCTTAGAGTTTATATTTTTGGGAAAATGTCTAAATTATCAGTGAACCCGATTTGATTGGTAATAATAAATTGTCTTGGGACATTTTACACAAATCAACCTAGTCCCATGGCAAGCTCAATAAGGTTTGTGATGTGGGTACCAAGCAACGATATATACATATAATAGATAAATACATATAGATACTTAAATACATAGACAGCCATGACCAAGAAACAAATATTTCTGATAAATAAATACACAAATAATGCTCTCGCTGGGATTCGAACTCGGAACCTCCAGCTTCGTAGACAGGGTCACTACCAACTAGGCTACGGAGGCTGACAAATAAAGAAATATTACTGCTATTATCCAAGTGAGTATTAATTTGTGTCATATGGCTGAAACCACATTGTTATATACTATAAGTAGGGTCACGTATCTCTTATTTTATTTGTTACATTACGCGTATGTGTGTACGGTCGCTTGCATAAACACCTGTAATTTAAACTTTCTTCGCCTAGTAATAAATGCATACCTGTACGCATATTTAAAGACATAAGGACATAACTGTACTTATAAAATAATTTTCCATTTTCTTTTATCCAAATTTATATTGATGTCCTACGAGCAAGCCTCAATAAAATTTGAGCAGTAAGTAGAGCAAACAATAACGAAACTAAGCTTATTTGATATTATGAGTACATATGTATTTTTTATGGGTTTTTCTTTTACTTTTTTGGCTTCTATCAATTTAAGTATGACAACTTTTGGATCCTCTTTTTTATACACATCAATGATTTCAATATTTACAAATTTCCTAGGAAATAAAATGAAAGTAAAATAATATTCACACCTGATTTATAAGGTAATTGGACGACGTATTATATCAAAAGTAGGAAAATCATTTTAATAAATATAGAGCATAGACGACTACAAAATGGTCTGTGAAAAATAAGTTCACAGTTAATTAAGACCTTAACTAGTTATTAACCATACTTTGTATGGGGTCGAAAGACCTCCTACCACATTGAACGTCTTAATAGGTTCAAAAAACAATGAAAACAACGGCACGCCTTTTGGACTTCTTCACCAATTAGACTGATAGCTAAAATACGATACATTATTGTTACAATTTCTATGTTCATAATACGAAACCCAGTACAATTTCCTTAAACTTGCAGTCTAGTCTTTATAGTAATAAACGCTTCTGTTTCAGCAAGAGAGTTCTCAGTATTCTCTCTAATTAACAAAATGTTCTGTACGCAATATTAACGAGTTGTTACTTAGCAACACAGATGTAACAAGTGTATTAAAATGTTTAATAAAGTAATATTTGTAATGAAAATTTGCATTCAAAGCTGTGCGAAATGGCCATAATGTTGATAAAATATAAAAAAATTAAAACTACATAAATTCTAGCTATACTGTCATCAGTGACGTGGTGACGATAGTAATAATAAATTCAACGCAACAGAGAATTATCGAGTTTGCGGACGATTGTGGTAGACACACGTCTTTGAGTAGCTTAAGGTTGTAGTACATTCGAAACATTAAGTACAGATGTCGCTAGTGATTAGTTTCACAATACCATTGACTAAATTCGCTGTGATTCACGGAAGGTCGTCTGTTGTTGGAAGCACGTTGGACCGGCAATCCAGAGTAAGCGGGTTCGAATCCCGTGACAACCAGACTCTGAGTCTTTCGCAGTTATTTTTTTCTATGGTAATTACATCTGTTACCATATTGTGAGTAATAACAAATTTGTCACCACTCGAACTCTTCGCGTTGGTGTCGTAAGAGTCCACTAAAAGATTGAAGTGTCACTGGCTATTTATTGAAAATTGATGATGGGCTGCGGCATCAGTGTAGTGAACACAATATTGCGATCGCCAATCTGCTTGTTCAAGTGACAATTATAAGCAAAAGGAGAGGCCTTTGCCAAGCAGTGGACTCAAATAGGCTGATGATGCTGATGAGAAATATACTATGACCTATATTGAGTTTAAATAACATGAAAATAACATTTCAATGGAGATATCAGTTTCCAATATTGTAAACCCTGATCGGCAACCAATTAGCCTCCGACTTCTGTTGTAGATTTTCCGACGTAACGATAAATGTATCTCAATTTCGAGCGAGATATATACTGGGAATTTCATATGATCAAAGAAACTTTGACAACTGGCAAATTGATACATAAAAATAAGACTTAAAAAGAAACTTTATTCATTTTTGTTCTTATCATGACGTGCTAAAGGTATATAATATTGAACGGTTTAAACTTTTGCTCGTCAAAAGTTGCGTATACGTCAGCAGTTGTTATACATGAAGCCATAATCAACTGAAAGTAGAAACACGATTGTAGGTTTTTAAACGTATCAGTTGTTGTTGTGAAGTTTTGGTTTCAAGTTAAGGCCATATTATTTGACCTCTCAACGCTAGTTTTAAGAGTCATCCAGCCTCCGCTAATACCCGTGACAGTCGCCGTCAATGATGACGTGATACTGTAATACTCATAGTGAAAATATTTACAGTACTACAACTATGTGACTAGTGTGAATCGAAACGACATAGTGTAACATAATAATAATATAAGTGATTAATTTATAATCAGGCAAGCTCTAGCAAGCCATGTGTAAAGTAGACGGTAAATTTAGAAAATACACGGATGCGAGACTATCCCATTAATATTTAATACGAAACTCGTTATAGATCCGCGATCCTATAATGCGTATAAGGCGTACAATTTCATAAAAAATAATGCAAACATGCTGATTTAAAAAAAAATTGATATTAGGACTGTCCACGAAAAAAGTATATAATTATACATGATGATCAGGGGTCGATCTAATCATGCAGATGACGCAAAAATAACGTACCTAATTTTACATTATAGGATAATGCTTTTATTTAAGCTTCCGTGCTGCATATTTCACAAAGTAATATAATAATCGCGAGTAAATCCATTACATTTATACAGGATGAAAGATGTATTGATGAAAGATGCATTGATTGTATTTTGTAGTTACACCCAGGCAGGGTATACTTGCTGCTATCATAAAATTTGTGAGGCCTATATTAAAGGGTGTATCATTTATTATAAATACAACTTTACTTGGCCATAATTTTTTATATTACATGTTTATATAAAAATATACATGTGTCTAATTACTGCTTTAATAAGGTACACATTTCATCCTAGAAACTCGACGTAAACCATCTGGATTAGACACAACTAACCCAATCCAAAATCCTGATCTCCTGAGTAATAAAAAAATATTTCGGACAAGTATTTATTACAAGAAAATTTACGTTTTGCGAAAAAGACGACATCACAGACAGAAAAAATCGTACTTTGAAAGACACGCTTTCATGTGCTTCGTAATGTCAAACATTTAGATATTGCCATAGCTCTTATATTGCCCAAAAAATGACCTGAATTTGTGAAAGGATACTTTAAAGAGAATATGGTATGTAGCTTACGTGTATTTTGACTTTGACATCTAATATAACTGTCATGGAGCATTTATATCTACCTGTTCTAACTATGGATCAAGCCCATGGTGTTTCATTAAGGATTTTATGTATGGCTGATTCTTATAGCTGCTTCGCTGTTCTCGCACGCATAAGAAAGTGAAGGGCATCTAAAACGTTGTGTAAAAATAAGATTTTATGTAAAACATAAAATCCACCACATTTTATTTGTGTATGCCTGATTGGGGAATCATGAAGACTCCGTTTAGATAATATACTGGGGTAGCATCTTGACCTATTGCTTCTTAAAATAGTACCATGGAAAGTTAAACCGTTAGACCAGGTTAAACTTGTATTTATAATAAACGATACAGTCTTTAATACTATTTGCGTTTTCTTTGGCTCTATATTTCTGATATATTGTGTTATCTCCAAAATGCATTTGAATGTTGGTTCTATGTTTAGTATGTTTTGATCACAGCACGTACATGTTTTTGTCACGTATCTACAAAAAGGGTAAATTATAACAATATTCTTGTATATTCGACATTCAATTGTGTATTTTAAAACATTAGTAAAAGAACGGCATTATGTACTCAACTTACTTATTTCAAATGACACTTTCGTTTTAGTAAAAATAGTAATAGTAAAAATATTTTTTGAAAGCATTCTATAGGTGATTTAACGCCATCCACATTATTAGTACGATCACTGTACATGGTCAAATTTATCTGTGTTATTATACAGGGTTACTTTTTCACCGTTACAATAAATATGTACCATATCATTGGTATAGATAATAGATCACATTTATCAAGTAAAATTTTCAATTTATTTAATGTTTTATTAATTTACCCTTCATGCAAATGTAACATAGTGGGCGCCATTCCCTATAGCAACTTTAGTCATTCGTATATTTTTCCATTCATTTTTTTTATGAAAAGCTTATTTCTCAGTACAGATTGCGCATTTTTACGCCCTTGTGCGAGAAGTGGGTCATTTTACGTCAGGTCGAAATCTTCGGAGGGCCATATGTACTGAAAAACGTCGTACGATACACGTGCGGAAACGAAATTCGTAACTCGTGTCGATTTAAAGCACTCCCTTCGGTCGTGCTTTAATTTATCTCCATTCCTTTAGTACTTAATTTTTTTCGCACTTGAATCGAAATGTACTAATTCTCGGTATGTTTCGTAACAATTCGCATTATTTTCCATATTTTTTTTAATTGATAGTATATTATTAGTAGTATTTTATTGATACTCATGTCTGCCTGCGACCACGGGTGTAACGTCAGGATATAATTAAACGTAAGTTTACGCGATTAGGACCCGTTTGTATTTAAAATATGAGTGATAGTCGTGAAAGTTTAAATCAATATAGTAATAATAAACTGCGACTGCTTGCAAAACATTTCATAAAATAATTCGAATTCCAAAATAAATTGTGTTTTTAAAATTTTATTGGATGATACCGAACTATTATGGATATGAAATCCTATTTTTAATAGATACGAGTAGGTACCATTCTTAATTATTTCACTATTTTCGTCATGTCAAAATGTGTCATGGTCTTATCACCAGTAGTCATCCTACTGTTTTTATCTATACTGTGT
>JALPQI010013782.1:0-40242 GCA_025490895.1 Thaumatotibia leucotreta | reverse complement strand
TTAATATTGTGAATGCGAAAGTACTAGTAAATGTCTGTAGGTATGTTGCGTTACGATTTCCCGCCAAAGTGACTGAAATGAACTTTATTGTGTGAAAATGTGCATTCGAGGGATGGACGTAAGATAGTTGTGGCCATAAAATTGCACAGTTCCCCAGAAAAAGTTAAGTAATTTATAGGAATGTCAGATCTCTGGAAACAGCTAGTAAAATGTATTGGATGTGCTTCAAGACATCAAAAATTTACATACTTAAGAACCAAATGAAATTTTACAAACTAGGTCACGCGTATGTTTTGCAACAGTTATTATATTATACAGCCGATTTTACAGACTAAGATTAATGTGCTTATCAGCTAAATGTGTCCAGCTACTAGCAAAATGTAAGTTGAAGAATATTATTCTAAAAACTTGCGAATAGGTAATGATATCAGGATATCACAATGTAACAACCTACATGGGTTTAAAGCTTCATTACTGAAAATGTGAAAACTATGAAGCTCCAATAAAGCTCTGTAATAGGGAAATCTAAAGTTTAGGGAAAAGTATAAAATAAACAAGGTATAGAGAGGAAAAAGAAAATATTTATTAAATTAAAATTTCTTATTAGTTTTACAATTAAATCTAAGGACTCTACAAGCTCTGTATCTCATTTGGTCTGGTTAGGACTTCATGAGATACACCGTCATGATTGCTAGGGCCAAATACCTAAGTCAGGAAAACATGACGGTACAAAAACCTGACGCCAAAGGTTAACCTGCACACACACACAAAAATAGAAATTAATATAATAAAATATTGATAATAGCATGATCATCTAGTGGTAAATTGGACAACATTATGATAAGTAATAACCCAAATCCTCTGAGGTATGAGAAATGTTACAAAGTCTATGCCCGAAATATGTTCCAACAAACACAATAATATCAAAACCATTTGAATATTCTACACAAGGAGTTAAATGTGAAGTAATTAGAAAGCTTGATAACTAAAAACATTAGACATTAGGACATTAGGACAAATAAGTGAATATTATTAAACACTCTAAATTTGTCAAACCTAAATAATAATAATATCTGCAGTGAATATTAGCTCGATGAAAGTAATATTTTAAATGTCAAACATTGTCTCTACAAAGATTAGATAACGCCTATAAAATGATCCAGATAAGTAAAAGAGATTACAAATTAGACTCTGTATATGATACCCCATATATGTCAAGTGTAGATTTAGAATGAACAGCAGAAAATTAAGTTAAGATTATGAAGAGTAGTTTAAAAGATATAAATTGATAAAGTTGTAAAAATTGGATTTAAAGTTTATGAATTACCTTAATGATAAACGCTTAAAACTAACTTATCAACTATAAACCACGCTTAGTCTTACATTACTAATACAGTGTTATTCTTGATTATTGTAAGAATAAAATAGCTGCCTATGATCAGCTATAAACCGCTCGTACGAGTATAATATATTAACCAAACGCACACGTAATTATGTTGGCCAATGTCTGAACGAGAGTCTCAGCGGGGACCGATTCTCTACAATCCAGATTGGGTATTTAGAGTTGCAAACCGATGCAAAACCCTCGAGTATAACGATGGACTTGTATAGAATATCCGAACGCTAGGAATAGATCCGAAGATACAAATTCAGAGACTTGAGAATAAGAATGTAACAATATGCCTCACAAGACGTTAATGTGTAATATATATGTAAGCCGTATGATTAGATAAGTCCCATAGCGTTATGAGACAACCACTTTTATGTAATAGTATTCTATAAGAATACTCAGAAATATTATATTTGATATAACATTATTATGTCTTCAGCAAGCCGAGGCAAAGCTGAAGTGAACGCAGAAATAACGATGAATCAGTACCTTAATACTAAATCACTTAAAACTAACTTATAACTAAATGACGCTTATGTTTTATACTGTGTTGATGAACATACGCATGACAAGAGTAATGTCTGAACGGGAGTCTCAGCGTGGACCGATTCTATACTATCCATATTGGGTATTTAGAGTTGCAAGCCGATGCAAAACCCTCAGGTAAGTCAACAGACTAGCATTGAGAATATCCAAACGCTAGGAATAGATCCGAAGATGCAAATTCCGAGACTAACTAAGAATGTGATAATATACTTCTTTTAAATTAATGTATAATTTTGTAATAATAATACTCTTTTCTAGAAGAGTCATAATTATAATAATCTGGAGTCGATGTGGGCATGACAATGACAATGATAATGGAATCAGTTAGTTGAGATAGCAAGAATACGTATATAATATATAGATTTGTGTATCTTTTGAACACTTAATCAAGCACCGAATTATTGTTCAATATGAACTATACTTGTTTGCATGGCTACAAAGGTACCCCTTGTATATATTACCTCTTTGACATTTAGAGAAGGCAATTCAGAACCCGTAGTATTACATATGAAAGAACCAAGTGTGACCATAGTACTGGGAATTGCACATCAATGCACAGTATTATTCAAGCTCCATGGTAGCAAGCCCAGCCCGAAAGCATGAGACAACTAAGTCAATAGTCTGTAAGATCGTTGAGCTTCGCACTTGCAGCCTCGCCCATATAGTATAAAAATTAGATTGTATGTAAATATATAATTGGGGTCTTTAACCACAAATGTTAGCAAACAAGGGTACAGATGTCTTATCGTATGCTATTTGGACGTCTTGCCAGAATAGTTCTAGCCAAGCGGTCCATTTCGCGAGTGTAAATAAATTACAAGCCCAAGCAATTCACCCTTTTCAAAGATCATGCGAGGGCATCGATCAAAGACGAAGTTCTACCATGAAACTCGTGGTCCCCTAACAAATAAGGTGACTTATGAGAACCTCGATCCCGGACGTAAGCAGAGTTTAACTAAATTTAATATTAATATTTCCATAATAGTCACTAGAACCACATCTCTCAACTAAACGAATCACATTATCAAAGATACGTAAGCCCAATTCCATTAATTACAACTTTATTGTTAAACGCGGTCAATTCCAATTCAAAATAATAATTTTAGCATTTTAATCAATTCTGTGAATTTATACGTTCAGTTATATGATGTAAGTAGCTCAAATTATGCTTTAATTGACAGTAGGGTAATATATACTTAAATGTTTAGAATAAGTTTAAAATATTAAAATCTGGACCATTTTATAAGAGTCTCAAATCCATAACGCACACGTGATATACAGGTTATAATCATTATAATGAATCACGCATTCATAGTTTCTAATATACTATTGATGGATCAACTATTTCTGCTTAGTGACTTCAATTACTGCGTGATTCATTAGCAAAAAGCCGCGTCTAGATAAATCAAGTAAGTGGATGCACTGATCATAGCCCAATATTTATGACATTAAATATAAGATATTAAATAGCAGTGCGTTGTCAATCTAGAACTTGTAAACAGCAATATAATTATGTATTATATTAGATTCTCAATCACGATTGACAACTAAAATATCAACTGCAGTTATATGTCGTACGGTAGATGTTAAATCTGTAATACCCTTAATTCTAAATGAAACGTATATCCGCTCGAATGGACGATAATTATATATGGAATAACAGTGTAGACCCAACACGTAGCACGCGAGCAGTGACGCCGAGATGCAGACGCTGTATATGGCACCCTTATGAATGGAGTAGCAGGGCCGACCCAACACGAAGCACGCGTGTAGCGGTGTCGTGATGTCGTCTGTACATGGCGCCCTCTCTCTCGTACGCACGAAACACCGGAAAGTAGAAAAGATCATGTTTATAAGAGGTATTCATAAGAAGTTAATAATTTTGATTACGGATTATAATTGAACGGAATAATAGAAGAATACTAAAAGAGTAATTCAAATACTAAAACTAATCAAGCAATTATTGCCCATGAAATATTCTGTTTACTCGATAATTATTCCAATAAAGTATAAACTCTAAATAATTAACCAATAAATCATCAAATAGTGGTATTCAATTAAAATAGATCCTAGCCCGCTCTCCATAACATTAATATAATATATTTAAGTTTAGAATTATTTTTCAATATGGCACACACTTAATTTGGAGGGTAGATTTTCCTATCTATTAAATAAACCAGAAGCAACACACCAGTTCAACGGAGTCCTGTCAAGGCAAAATGGCTGACGCCTTTGAACATCACTTGCGACCGACGAAGTATTAGATGCTGATGTAACTGCAGGTACTAAGCAGTTCCCGTAGTGTCGACTCCGCATTTCCACATCCTTCATCCCTGGATGATATGGCCTCTCGCCGATGGACATGAACCGGAAATGAGAAATATTTATTTAGTTACCTACCAACATTTATACACTGTACAATATGATGAGAGCTATAATCTAATACGGAAAGCAGCCATCCTAACATCTTCGCTGCGGCAATTACCTTAGCTCACAACTAACCATACTTTGTAAGGGATCGAAAGACCCCCAACCCCCAACCGCAGTGAACGTATTAAATACAATAGTGTGCTAAAATAATACCACAAGCTCACAGCGGAGTAGAATGGCACTGAATTCAAGGCCAAATTTAAGGGAAACACTATATCTAATAATCAAATATTAATGAATCGAAGTATTTATAAAACACCATTATAAAAAAGTTTATTTAATTATTCACTTTGTAAGTATCATATTTTAACACTGATGCCATAGGCTTAACTCGTAACTAACCACACCTTGAAAGAGGTCGAAAGACCCCTACCGCATTGAACGTGTTAACACGTGGCGCTTCTATACAACCTACATGAACCAATGCTGCGCGCTCCACTGGTCTACTACTGTCGACCAAAGAATACAGCAACCTAATAATTAATACAGAAAATATTTAGATAAACATGTTACGTTATTAAAATGTCGCTCGATTATCTTCGTATTGCCGTTACGCTGAACATTATAAAGCAAGTTAAGTAAATTAAATCAACCGGACACACGCACGACCACAAGCAATTATTTATCATTATATTCCTGTCATAGATTGCAATTTAAGATCCAATCTGCATGAAAACCATCCAGACACGGGCCCTGTATCCAGACACCCCCACACAAGCCGGACCCCAACTACAAGCTAAAACTAATTCATTAAATTAATATTAAATAACTTACGTTCGCCCTTGTGTCGGTTTGCCGTAACTTATAGTAGTCACTAATCAACCAGTATGATTCATTACCACTTAGTAATTCTAAAGATTGTCGAAAGTATGTCGGAATAATAACTATTTAATATTTAGACTATGAATAAACACGATTAGCACAATTGAACACGCATAATAGAAACTATATAATTGGGCACGCCCATCTGCAAAGAACAACCATTTAATTTTCAACAGAATCTGAATCTACCCACTTTCTAACATATCGCTGGAATCTCGTATGATTCGATGCACCTATTCTTCTACAAATCACAAAGCAATTCCTATAAATATAAAGTATGCCAGAGGCGACGTACCATATCCATGTGGTGCATCCTTTGTACGCCCAAATGCCGGGTGGTACCGCATTTCTATCTTCGAATCACGCCCAGGGATTGTGTTACTCGCCCTATGCCTCCGCTGCCGTAAAGCCTGCCTGCTATATCTGTGAACAATTCTAAACACGATATGCCTTACGAACTAAACTCACTGACTTCCTTACGACTCGACGCTCTGCCGACGAAAAGCCTCGAATACCTGTTACACTCCCTTAAGTCCGATTCTCTCAACTCTCATTCTCAATCCCTCAATTGTTCGTTCATTCGACGTCTTTGAATCACCTCATACTGAACATCTTTTACCATTGGCTAATAACAAACTAGCTCGAATCTGATTGGTTGAAATTCTACCCGCTCTGTTTAATTCCATAGTATCCTGAATGAAAACACTGACGTACAATTGTAGGTCACGTGGTACGCGGCGACGTCATGATATTTTAAATCGAACGCCTACAAAAAGAATGAAAGCAAAGAATTATCTTCTATTGATGTCGATACGTTACAACAATAACCTATAATAATATGCAGAATTTTTCAATTGAGAAGATTCTCGTTCGGGTTGCCATTGAAAATATTTTCTTTCAAATAAGGGATTAATTTAGTAAGCAATGTTTTAACTATCGACGATCGAAGCAATAAACGTTTGAGCCGTGCATACTGGCTGTATTTACTCATTAAGTACCACAGAAAACGGCCCTAATGATTGGCAATAGATAAACGAAGAACAATACTAAGAACTTTCCATAAGAAGAAGTACCGAAAAGAAGTATCCAAAACTGGGAAAGTAAATAGTTTTGAAAACTTATTTTCGGTATATTGCTTTGTCCAACACTAGCACCGCTCTGAGAACTTTTGAGCCAACGTCATAATCATTTCAGCCATAAAACATCCACTACTGATCGTAGGCCTCTCCTTTGGGCCTCCACATACACCGGTGGAAGCGACCTGCATCCAGTATCACCCGGCGATCTTCACAAGATCCTCTAATCCGGAGGGCTATGTAGGTGACTTTTGTTCGTCTATGGATCTCTTTATTTCTGATTCGATCACATAGAGAAACCCCGAGCATAGCCCTCTCCATAGCTCGTTGAGTAATTTTGAGCTTTGAGATGAGGCCGATGCCGATAGTTCACTTTTGAGTAATTAGTAGATAATTGCTAATAATGGAGCCCACTCGCAACTGAAAGGCCGATAAATGCACTTTTCGTGCGGCATTGTCCATACCATGAGCTCACCGTGAGACGAAATGTTAATATTTGTCAAATTAACTTTTTGTCCATACCGCTTCATGATATAAATAATTAAACTTAGCATAATTATTTGTATGATTAATTTTTTGCGAAGCATAATTATAATTATCACAAAAAACATGACAATTGTAGCGAATTTCCGACATAAGACTCATGTCAAAAATTTATGAAAATTGTTCTTAAACTTGCGCCAATTGTCACGGGTTTTGGAAAATAAAAAAATAGTTTATTAACTATGTAAACTGTTATTCGTAATAATTTTATTTTGGTGGCAAACAAGCACATGGACTGTCCGATAAGAAGCCGTAACATACGGAGGCCTGTGACATCAGTAACAATGATATTTTACAATTGTCACACTTATGCCTTATTCTTTATATTTATCATCATCATCATCATCAGCCAATTGACGTCCACTGCTGGACACCTGCTCCAGAGAGTTCCGCAAAGATCGGTCGTGAGCTGTCCGCATCCATTGGACACCCGCAACCTTTACCAGGTCGTCGCTCCACCTTTTGGGGGGCCTTCCCACGTTGCGCCGTCCAGTACGTGGTCGCCACTCAAGAACACGCCGACCCCACCGGTCATCGGTCCTCCGGGCAATATGCCCAGCCCACTGCCACTTCAACCTGGCGATTCTTCGGGCTACGTCAGTCACTTTCGTTCTTCTGTGGATCCCGTCATTCCTGATGCGATCTCGCAGAGAAACCCCGAGCATTGCCCTCTCCATCGCTCGTTGAGTGACTCTGAGCCTCCTAATAAGTCCCATAGTGAACGACCATGTTTCAGATCCGTAAGTAATCACCGGCAACACACACTGGTCGAAGACTTTCGACTTGAGACACTGCGAGAAGATATTGCGTAGTCTCTCGAACGCCGCCCAACCCAGTCTGATGCGACGATTGATCTCCTTCTCGAAGTTGGACTTACCCAGCTGGACTGTTTGTCCCAGGTACACATATTCGTCAACAACTTCGAGTGTAGAGTTTCTAACTTTCACTGGAGTTGGTATCACGTGGACGTTCGACATGATCTTCGTTTTGTCCATGTTCATCTTAAAACCAACATCTTCAGAGACTCTACTGAGATCATCGACTTAAGTCCTCCATGGTCTCAGCCATGACTACTATATCGTCGGCAAACCTGTGATGTACTCGCCATTGATGTTAATGCCAAATCCCCTCCAGTCCAGAACCTTGAAAACATCTTCCAATGCAACGGTGAACAATTTAGGAGAGTTAACATCTCCTTGTCTTACTCCTCGCTGCAATGGAATTGGTTTCGAGCTCCGGTCCTGGAGGCGAACTGACATATTGGCGTATTCGTACAGGCACTTCAACACTTCGATGTACCGGTAGTCTACTTGGCACCGCTGGAGAGACTGTAGTACAGCCCACGTCTCGATCGAATCAAAGGCCTTTTCGTAGTCCACAAACGCTAAACAGAGGGGCAAGTTATACCTCGGTCTTCTGTATAACTTGACGGAGCGTGTGTATGTGGTCTACGGTATTCTGTATATTAATGTTTTATAAAAAAGCGGAAAAACAATCAGATAGCAAGGGGGTGTCACTCCGCGATTCCGTCGCGCGGCTACAAGTACATGCAGAGCGCCCCGTCTCCGTGGTCTATTCAATGGTTGGCGGGCGCTGTCTCGGAACGCACGTTTAAATTTACAACGCTGGCTCGTCACGTGTCGCGAAATATATCGCTTGCAAATATTAGGATTATTTTATACATGTGCATCTTAAATGAAAATGCCGAAAATATACTGCATAGCAGCATGTTGCAATAATAATAATGTTAATTATCATGACGCGTTTTTCGTACAGCCGATGGGTCAGAGAGATACTAAAAAGTAAGGAACATAATAATACAGTCAAGTGCAAAAATAAGTATCGAAAGAATCCGCTCATAAATATGTTACGTCGTTCTTATTACACAGAATTAGAGTGCACTGGGACATATTTTTGAACACTTTTCTATACACCTTATTTTGTCTTTGACTGTACACTTATTACCTGCATTCGTAGTAAATTAAATTTTCAGAAACTCAAGTCAATTACAGATAAAACGGTTTATTTTCGGACTTTGTCAGTAAAAAAGCGGCACATTTAAATAATATAAAAAACTTCGTTCTCTCATACTTATATTGAATTTCGCGCCTTTTGTCCTAACATATTATTTATTTATTTGGTTGTCTGACTTTATTCCCATAATATCAAATAGGTACACTGGTACATATAAGAGAAAATGCCGTGTTACATCTGCCTTGCGATTGTGATTAAACCATTACTTATTTATGCTGCTTTTTTAATGAATGCGTAGGTACCTAACGAAATTCTTTATTTTTAAATGCATTAAGCAGATATATTAATTTCTGCACACCTCACATACTGTTTACAGATATTTTTAGAATGTTCGTGTTATTATCAGGATTATTCGGATGGATATTCACCTAAAGTTAGCGAAGTCGTGTTGCTATCTCACTCACACCTCAAACAATGCCGCCCGGGCACGCGCGGCCGAAGCACAAAGAAGGTGCCGACCGAGTTGAGACAAATATTTTTGAATCACGTCTATGAAATGCGTAGGTAAATTCTATAATCACGCATGAACTAAATTGTTGAATCAAGACGAATGCTATTAACGCCATATATATCTTTGCAGTAATATATTTGTCAGACGCCTCATAGCGCCGTTCGTTATTTTATTAGTTTTCAATAATTGACAACCCTGTTTTCGACGGCGTGCGGCTTATAAGCGACCTTTCCGCCACGCAATACGGCCCATTTCAGCTGCTCGCGTCGCGTCGCGCGCCGTTTTGTTTGGTAATAATAATTGTGTAGGTACATAAAAAGCCGGCATTTGTGAACATCAAAGCAGTGAAGCTTCTGTACTTTATATATTCTGTGCAGATAGTTTATGTACGCGTATTTTATTATGAATAAATGAATAAGGTATTCGTAAAAATAAACCAGTAAAATAATCAAAGTTCGAAGCCTCACAATATGGCGGTGTAACAGGATTCTGGCGCTCGCCTTGAAAAAGATGTTCATTGGACTTGAAAATGAGATAACGTAGGCTGCTAGTTAATTAACCGAAATTAGTTCCTCAGCTTAAGCTACGGGCTCGAGGGCTTCATTTGCCAACGTTTGTTTTCCTATGAACCAATCGTCGACAAGAAATGTAGGATTTCTTTTGTTTTCTAACTTAGAATTGGTGAAACAAAAAATATAAATATGTAAGAAAGATAATTATGACTGATAGTAGCGCCAGCCGATGAAAATAATAAAATGCATGATTAAAACCTGTAAGTGCAAAAAAATATTGCCAAGCAAACTTTTAGAGCGATAATAATTAAAATATTCTATTCATAGTGTCGAATTATTACTTTCAGATTAGCTTTATGCTCTCATTAACAAAGGTTTCAATACAAGATATTATTGACGTAAAATAGATGGTGTTATTGAAAATACAAACAAATATTTTAAAACAGATAGTATTTCACGAATAAATATTTTATTTATTTGAATACGTGTAAAATGTTTAGAACGACATGAATAAAATGGATACAATTAAAATGAAAAAGAAATATAAAAAAGTCAGCTCTAAAACAAATCCCCGAGTTCAGAACAATCTCCTATAGGTTTGACGCGACGAACGATGTCACAATAGGTCCCATGCATACTTATGTTATGTACCTACATAACATGGACTGTAAAGTAAAAAATCCACTCCTAATTACTGTGGCAATAGTCGAATGAACAGTCCCTAATCTCAGTATGACAAATTGTTTGCTTTCTCATCATTAATTTGGGATTTGCAGCTACTATCAACTTTACTACGAACTTTGGAATAGTTTTCTCAACTATTTTCGCGCACGAGTAGTTTGCCAGCGAAAATTAAGCAGCGAGTAGGGATTTAGGTGATACATTTTAATTGTGAGTTTGAAATGTAATATGTAGCTGTTCTATTGAAATTTGTCACACGTCAGGAGTTATAATAGTATTAAAATGTATGTTCAATTTCGAAAAAAAAATAAAGTCAGGAAAACTTGTTTTGAAATGGGTATCTTTTGGAATTGAGAAAGAATAGGAAGATGGTACACATTGGTGATTTACAAAATGATCCAAAAAAAACAATTATTAAGTTAATATGTTAAACATACAATATATTACATAAATCTATCTATCTATACATATAATAAAGCTGAAGAGGGTCGAAAGTCTGTATATGGAAGATATTTACAAAAAAATGATGGAGGTGGTCTTAAAATCGATAATAGATCACATTTATGTAATTTTTAGAATTTTTGTCTGTTTGTCGGTTTGTCTGTTTGTCTGTTTGTCTGTTTATTGTACGGAGCATCACGAGAGAACGGCTGGATGGATTTTAATGAAAACTTCACCGTCGTATTCAGGAGACCTCGAGTCGGGACATAGGATATAAAAAATGGTCACGTGTGAGTCGGACTTGCAGTAAAAAATTAAAATTACAGTTAAATCAACCTATCTCAAAAAGTATAAGAGATATTTTGATCAAACCAGAAGTCTTTACAAGCGTTCATTACTATGCATGTGTCGTCATCATCATCATCATCATGATATCAGCCGAAAGACATCCACTGCTGAACAAAGGCCTCCCCCAAAGATTGCCACAATGACCGGTCCTGTGCCACCCGCATCCAGCGGACTCCTGCATGTGTGTAAATGGAACAAATTACAAAAACTGCGTAAATTATTTTAAGAGACATGACCAATCAATTTACAAGAAACACCTTAAATGTAATAGCCTACAACTATTCAAAAGTATCAGCAGACGCGACGCATTCGCCGTAACTATTTGAGCAGGCGCTATAATAATAAGTGAGGACTGCATTCTTCAACCCTCAACAATTTATCAACACCATTTTTCTCAGAACTTTATACCCCGTACTTTAAAATAATTGAACAAGGGCACACTTTCAACGGCTTTAATAGCTGATATCTCCAAAACGATCCGCTTAAAGAAAAAAGTTTTTATAATTTTTGAAGACGTTTCTTTTGATGTCTCATATGCTTACGATTATGTACAGTCGAGTTCATAAATATATGAGCAAATCCAAGGCTTCAAAAATAAATGAGCATAGAAAGATACATATTATTATGCATCTGAACAAATTTACCAATCGAAAATATGTGTACATATTACCTGTCAAAATAATACCAGCATGGGTCACATTAATATTTAGCAACTGAAAAGTCAAAATTGTATAACTATGTTCAACTTCACAAATATCAACGCAAAACCTTTTTCGTATATTTTGACAGTCATCAAAAAAAGTCTCTTCGGCTCTCGGTTTGTTAGACTGACAGCGTGGGTTAGCCCCTCGGGCCTTCGGCCCTCGGGATAGTGTGGAATGTAGCCTCGGGACTACGGCCCTCGGTTTGTTAAACTGACAGCGTGAGATAACCCCTCGGGCCTTCGGCCCTCGGGATCGCGTGAACTGTGTCCTCGAGCCTACGACCCTCAGGTTCATAGACCGACAGCGAAGGTTAACTCCTCGGGCTTTCGGCACTCGGGATCGCGTGAACTGTGTTCTCTAGCCTACGACCCTCAGGTCCATAGACTGACAGCGAAGGTTAACCCCTCGGGCCTTCGGCCCTCGGGATCGCGTGAACTGTGTTCTCGAACCTACGACCCTCAGGTTCATAGACTGACAGCGAAGGTTAACCCCTCGGGCCTTCGGCCCTCGGGATCGCGTGAACTGTGTTTTCTAGCCTACGACCCTCAGGCCCATAGACTGACAGCGAAGGTTAACCCCTCGGGCCTTCGGCCCTCGGGATCGCGTGAACTGTGTCTTCGAGCCTACGACTCTCAGGTTCATAGACTGACAGCGAAGGTTAACCCCTCGGGCCTTTGGCCCTCGGGATCGCGTGAACTGTGTTTTCGAACCTACGACCCTCAGGTTCATGGACTGACAGCGAAGATTAACCCCTGGGGCCTTCGGCCCTCGGGATCGCGTGAACTGTGTTCTCGAACCTACGATCCTCAGGTTCATAGACTGACAGCGAAGGTTAACCCCTCGGGCCTTCGGCCCTCGGGATCGCGTGAACTGTGTTCTCGAGCCTACGACCCTCAGGTCCATAAGCGAAGGTTAACCCCTCGGGCCTTCGGCCCTCGGGATCGCGTGAACTGTGTCCTCGGGCCTACGACCCTCAGGTTCATAGACTGACAGCGAAGGGTAACCCCTCGGGCCTTCGGCTCTCGGGATCGTGTGGCCTGTAGCCTCGGGCTTACGGCCCTCGGTTTGTTAGGCTGACAGCGTGGGTTAACCCCTCGAGCCTTCTCATGATCGTGTGAACTGTGTCCTCGAGCTTACGGCCCTAGGGTCCATAGACTGATAGCGTGGGTTAGCCATTCGGGCCTTCAGTCCACGGTTTGTTAGACTGACAGCGTGAGTTAACCCCTCGGGCCTTCGGCCCTCGGGTTTGTGTGGACAGTGACCTTACTCCTGCAGCCGTCCTGTTGATATACTGGCAGCGGGTATTAATGTCTCGGCCCTCGAGTTCGTTTAGACAGGGGCCTCGGGCCTCCGATCCTCGGGTTGATAATCTGACAGCGTGGGTTAACTCCTCGGGCCTTCGGCCCTCGGGTTCGTGTAGACAGTGGCCTCGGGCCTACAGCCCTCGGGTTGATAGGCTGACATTGTGGGTTGACTCCTCGGGCCTTTGGCCCTCGGGTTCATGTGGGGAGTACTTGATTGATCCGATTGGCTACAGGATATACTGAATGCTTTAAGCTCTGTCTTCTTACAGCTTAGCATCGACCATATAACAACATTTCGTCATAAGCCCGATTGGGATTTGGCCCTAATTCGAAGCTCGGTTTCAGCCTTCGTGGTCTTGACGCCTCACCTTTGAGCCTTGGGCCCTCAGGCTCGGTTTGTTTAATTACTGCATATATTAAATGCTTGGCACTATGTCTCGGTCTCGGCCATAAAGCCAGTATTTCATGAAAAATACGATCGGTGATCGGCACTGCTTGGAACTCGCCCTTTGCAGCCTTAACGCCTCGGCTTCGGGCTTTCGGCCCTCAGGCTCGACTTATTTGAATACTGAATAAATGTTATATTGAATGCTAGAACGCGTCGGGCTCGGACCACTGTTCTGTTTTCTCATAGTTCGGCCTACGACCTCCTTACTCTGTATATTTGACATGTATTTTTATTGTTTCTGTGATTGGGTCGGCCCTCCTGCTGCAAGGCCGAATTACTTGGGCCCCTGGAGTGGGTTTCCGGGCCTTCAACCCTCTGCTGGATCGGCCTTCTTCCTCCCAACCTAAAGTTCGCCCTTCGGGCTTGCTGAACTACTCGGCGGGATTTAAACTTTTCGCCCCAGCACACCTGCCATCTTAAATTATTTTCCAACTTTTTCCGAATATTACTCTTTTGGGTTCGTCGACTCAAACCCTGGCGATAGGTTTTTGCATACACTGCACTGACGCTTACTGCCACACATTCAGCAACTGAAGTCCTCCCGTTAACTTAGGGTAATCCATGCTATGATGATGACTTTTATGATGCTCTCAAGCCTCATCTTAATTTTTACCCTCAACTCTTTACTTACGCTATGCTTATGCTTTTTAGAATACGTATAATTTTGGCGTTTTGAAATACGACTATCATTTTGTTTGCTGAGGGAAACCACATTATTTTACTACCTTTAGAGATATCAAAATTTGAGTAGTATTTGGAAGTTAACCTCAAACGATAGGTACCTAAACCATTTATTTCATTGTGTATGATATTAATTTCTTTGCTACACCGAACACAATACGTTTGTAACTTGGCTGTTAATCTGATATCTTATCACAATTTAAAGGACCAATTCTAAGAAACCCATTTACCAGACATACATTTGAAAATGTACAACACAGATCACCGAACAGCACGCGTGCGAAGTCGCGGGCACAGCTAGTACATAATATAAGTAATTTCAGTGTGCAAATACTAAACAAATAAAAATTCTACTTTAAAACACAAGCTGTAATTTGTAATAATAATTTTATAATTTGAGTTATGACAATCCCTTAAATCTTATTTTGAATAGAAAAACTCCTTTAATAGGTACAACATGTCGATATTATTCTAAAAATTTACACAAAATATAACATTCTCATATTAGATAAAATTTTCAGTTAAAATTAGTTTAATATCGCAGAATGCTTTTTTCAATCATTCTTATACGACGTTGCAAAATCTTAGTGCTTTTATTTATATTTCTTTCAATAAAAATGCAAATATTTTAAGCTTTTTTTGGAATCCACGTAATTTGTAATTACTTCTAGGTACCTCACGTTTCGACGCTGTAATTTCGTGCTTATTTTAAGAATCTCGTTATCTCTCAAAACAGAATTCATTTCATAGAAGAGTTTCATAAAACCGTTCAGAGCCTATAAAGATTTACAATAAAGGTAACGACATTTAAAAGGCCCGACTGTATAAAGGTAATGACTGTAATAAAGTGATAAAGTTGATATTACGTGAAGTGACGTTTGACTAACGAATCGAAAACGGTTTTTCTAACTTTGAATGTGAAAATCTGCCTTAAAAAGTTACGAGTCTGTCAAGTTAAATCCGATCGTTTGTCAGACATACGTAAGATTACCCGTGAACGGTTTTTATCAAGGTTCTCAGAGACTTAAATGTGAGGTTCTTGAAAAAAGAGTTTTTATGTAGGTTTTAGAAGGTCTACAATGTGCATATAGAACCTGGAGGTACATTGGTCCACAGGCTACGAATTACTTACCATCTGGCAGACCACTTGCTTGACACCTACGTGAAATAAAAAAATACTAACTTGTCATGAAAGTGCTTGTTGTTGGTCGCATACGAGTCGAAAATGTAGTTCAGCATGGGCGAATCCGCCTTTCCTTGCTTCATTTGCTGACGCCTAGGCTTCGACGTGGGTAGTCTCACGCCGCTTCGGAACATACTGGGAGGGGTCATCGTTGCCCTCGTGTGAGCCGTCGTGGGATCCGTGTCCGACGGTTCTAGAAGGAAAGTCGGAAAGTTATTTAAAGTTATTTATAGTGTCCGACGATTCTAAAAGTAAAGTCGGCAGCTATGTGACATTTGTTTCTGAGCCGGAATAATAAAAGACGGCTAACAGGAATAGATTTTGTACCCAAGATTGCCTCGGGCGTGAAGTTGTCGTTTGATATTTATTTTGGATTTTAATAGTAGCTAGAGATACAACTGCAAATGTCGAAAACATTTCTTTATGAATTTTATATTTATAAGCCATGTTTTAATTTACTAATAAAATAATTATCAAAACGATACCATGATGGTTTTCGGGGCTAGAGTAGAGGAAATTGTGATGAGACTTGTGAGGGAATAGGTCCATCACAACTCCAACAAGCAGGGATTATAACGAAACTCTTAGTCGTAGCTATGGAGTAAGTACGACGTTATAGAACTCAAGGCCATTATTGGTGCCGAATTTTTCTATCAATTAAGTATGCAATACAAACAATAAATAAACTATAGTAGATGGTCAAATACTAAAGAGAAATACCAATTGTCAAAACTTGTCCCACTAGCCTTTGCTTCGATAGCATTTTTCTTATTGGCGCAAGGGAAAATACTTTGAAAAATCATATGTTTTACCAAAGCAGGTTTTTATTAGTCTTTTTGGAGTCTCACAATTGGGAGAAACCGTTCCCTCTCTTCCGTCAATTGGTCCTATGAAGTATTAGCTCTCCATTCTATGGCAGACGTAGGAAGAATGTGGAATACCTGTGGTGTTAGTTGGTGGTGCGACTGCTCTGGTCAGTACCGCCGCCAGTAGCAGCAAGATGCGGTGCATGCCGCCGCATCCTACCCGCAGAGCAGGCGCCCTGGAACAATAAAGATAAAATTATTAACTTTAGTGGTAGTCGTCAAGGTTTATCAAATGAAATTACTAGGGTTAGGAATTTTGGTGGCATTAGGTGAACAGAGAACAGTGGAGTCGTTGCTCAAATTGTTTATGATTGATTGAATAATTAATTAATCAAAAATAATACATAAATATATTCTTTTTAACAGGGTTTCGCCCATTTTAAGTATTAAATAATTTTATTGTATTCATATTTGACTACCTATGAAATGAACATGTCAATATTTTTTTTTATAATAAAGCTTATGATTATTATATAATATTTATGGGCTTCGAGAAAACTAGAACCTTGAAAATCAAATAAATATATTTTCTCATTTATCAACATTTTTATCGAAAATTAATATTTTTCTAGATTCTCAAAAATAAAATTAATGTTATTTATTTAAATTAATTGATAAATCCAGCTTGAACTAAACACTATTTCGTTATTATTTTATAAGTTAATCATTTATTCAAGTAAAAATTGTTTGTAACATCGACTCCACTGCTCTCTGTTCCATAAATGCCACCAAAAACCTAACCCTAGAAATTACCCACAATGTCCTAATAGATGTGCTTACCATAGAAAAAATCAACTGCGAAAGACTCTGGTTGTCACGAGATTCGAACCCGCTTCCTCTGGATTGCCGGTCCCACGTGCTTCCAACCAGACGACCTTCCGTCGATCACAGCGAATTTAGTCAATAGTATTGTGAAGCTAATCACTAGCGACATCCGTACTTAATGTTTCGAAGGTACTAAAGTCTACCACAATCGTCCGCAAACTCAACAACTCTCCGTCAACCGACCGTCCGACAAATGAAATTACTAGTGATCGGATTTTTGGATTCTCCCGGCGAGTCTCCTATAGTAACTTGAAAAATAAAGTTTAATATTGCCATGTTTCTGTTTCATAAAATATTATGTTCTTGTGAGTATACTTAATACAATAGTGTTATAACATTTTATAGTCACACTCGTAATTTTTTTTAATACGTGAAATCTCGCTGGGGGCAATAAAAAAACCGATCATTGGAAATTACTTAAAATGATTATATCGCGTATGTTACTTAAATTTAGCTGCATCCCGGTTTCGAACACTTTACAAGGTTCGTGGTCTATGTGTGACACCCTTCATTTCATGCGTAATCATCGCGGTAACCGAAGAAAATGCTATTACGGTTTTTATTCTAAACAACAATACTTGAAAATTTCATGACAATAAGTTTCAACGTATTATCTTAACGCTAGGCTTCACGGTTATTCGTTTATTTGCAATTTTAGAATGATGTCTATTGACTAGCGTCAGACTCAAACATTGTTAAATATTTAGCGAAACGGGGTTACTCTCGAAATTTAAGTCGATAATTCCTCGACATGTTTCGATCTATTAAGAGGATCCTATCATGGAGTACCCGCGACCAAAGCCCCAAATGTCAAGCAATTACGGACTAATATTACGTGAGTAACCCGTTTCGCTAAATATTATTTTGTTTACTTTGTCTTACTAGGTCATGAAGTAAAATTAAATGTACGTCGTCAATGTCTTGATCAATGTTTCTTTTAGTCAATTCCTGTAGGCTTAGCACATGATTGGTGTGAGAGTATGTCACCGCGAGATAGATCTCTCGTCCTTTACTATCTATATTAACAAAAGAGGGACGGATAGTCTATCTTGCGGCGAGATACTGTCGCGCCAATGTGCTAAGCATACTGCTTTAAAAATGATACTCGCTCTGAGAATAGTGATACCAGGTCGGCCTGCTTGGTTTACTATTTTGGGTGTTTCTCAGCAGAGCTAGACGCCACATATATTTTGGGTAATTCTTATTTAGTTAGACAGGTGTGTCACGACCATGTTCGAAAGTTAAGGTTTTCTAGGAAATCCGACATTTGTGATACTTATTTGTGAAATAGCTCCTGCGTGAAGCTTTCTGTTCATATATAAAAATATAGAAAATTAGGCTAAGGGAACGTGGATTTTCTATACATGGCTGTGACATTTCAGAAATCTATGAGAAATACCATATTATAATATGTCACAATGAGCAACGTTTACTATGAGACCAGGGGCCGATTTCTCGAACGCTTGTAACTTGTAATACAAGCGGAAGTCCTTGGGCCCATTTCTCAAAAGGTTGTAACTTGTAATACAAGTGGAAGTCTCTTTTTGACACTATTAATTAGATAAGGACTTCCGCTTGTATTACAAGTTACAAGCTTTCGAGAAATAGGCCCCTTATCTAATAGATAGTGTCAAAAAGAGACTTCCACTTCTATTACAAGTTACAAGCTTTTGATGAGAAATGGGCCCCAGTCCGAAATTGCGAAATGCGTTTCTGTAGCTGCTGCAACACCCTATGTAGAACGCATGATGTCAAACTGAGGCTTCTTTAAATATTGTGGTGGATCCTGCTGGGATGACGGGCCCGGTAATGTTTAGTGTGTTTTTTTTTTATATAGCTTATTTAAATTCTCACTGCTGGGCAAAAGCACCCCCTCTCTTCTTCTAATAGTCCCAATAATAAGAATTTTCTTTGAAAATTCTGTTCGTAATTAAATAAATGCATCGGTATTTTTGTATCCTACAAACTGTTTTTCTATGACGCTGAGGGAACACATTTATGTTCCTTCAATCTTTATACTTAACTCTAGAATTTAAAATACATAAATTGAAATAGTAAATTCATAACTGTCATCTGATTTTTTTACAGTTTTTAAGTTGTTTTTAATATTTTACTTTGAATGCTGGGATATTGCCACAAGCCATTTAAAAAACAATCTCCAAAAATATATTTTGTTGCGTTCAACAGCAATTCCGCAATGTCTTTTGTTAGTCAACTATAAATCATGGTAGAACTAACTTATTTTAGCAGATTTCTGTAAAGTTAGAGCAAGTTTAGTAAAGTTAGTGTGATACACTTTGCGTCAAACCTACGTTGTACAATGAGTTAAGAACTTTACTCGTATCGTGTTTCATAGAAAATTAGCATGATAAATTTACTACCGCCAATTTGCCTGCAAGTCATGGGTACTGTAGTAGCTAGGAACACAAATCAAGCTTGTTAAAAAGTTGCTGATAGTACAATATGGTTTCGATTTGGCTTCGAATAGTACAATGATTTATTTGATTTTAAAAGTCAATAATAGTTTTGTACTCTTTCATTTCAGATTTGCTAATCGATTCTTAACTACTTAACGGGTTTCTTTATATACTGTTTTTAAATGATGTTGTGTTTGATTTTCTTTAAAGAAAAACTAATATTATTTACGTAGTTTAGTGATTAAGTTTTTATTGACGTTATTCTGGACCACAGGATCACTAAAAACGCTATACTTTTATGACAATGTACAGTCAATTATAAAGAGCCTTATTATTACGCATTATTACGATGTGTAGTATTATACAACCGGAATCAGAAAAGGATTCGAAAATACTGTTGACACAACAAAATAACACAACATTTACCAAGGAAAGAGTTGTTTATAGATGTAGTGATTGATTAATTATCTATTGTTTGTAAGTCTCAGCACTTAGGCTATGAATATTTTATATGAATATAACTATGAATATATATTTTCTAGATTGACTTATATACACTGTTGTGTCAACAGTACTTGCGAATCCCATTCTAATCGCGGCTTGATAATAAGTTAATAAGGTAAACAAGTGGGTAAATTTTATACAGTCCATAATACTGTAGTCGACTGTAAAATAATGGCAATTAATATATTTATTTATATTGCGGCTTAATACACCTAACCTACATAACGAAATAATATAAACGTTATAAGTAAAATTTTCATTCGTCAGTAATGTTTTCGAAATTGAAGGCTATTTATTGCTATGAATTTGAGCAGCTCGTAACCGGGAATAACTTAACAAAGAATTCCTTTGTTTTCCATTCAATCGGCTTTTATTTTGCAAATATCAATTTTTCAATACCATTTAAATCTATAGTGTTTTTGATTAAGCTCTAGCGAGTATTTATAACTGGACGGCGATAAACACAAATAGTTCTGCACATTGGTTACGTTCTTATTTCTTCAGACCAAAACAACGCTTATTTAAAACAACGATATCAAACTCTACTTTATTTTAATTCTAAAATCGTGTTCTCTCTAATTTCTATTTTCATTTATACCTGGGCCAGCTTAAAACTTAAAACAAAACTGTACAGATACCTAAATAAACATGCCGCAAATCCCTTCGTGGCTGAACCAACAAAATAATTGTTGTATTTCTTATATTTAGGTACTATAAAATTACCACATTGTTAGCTGTATTGTTTATTTAGCTCATTATATCATTGAAGATGGTGTGTTGTGAAGCAAAATAGGTTTGTTATAAATAAATAGACTTTATTATTAGGGCAAACACGATTACTTACATTTTAAAAGCCTTTTTAATCTAAAGCTTGGTTGTAGTTTTTGGTAAGGTTAGTGAAATATGCTGGTAATCTAATTACACCTAAATAGGTAAACTACAGGTTACTTTGATTCGCCACTCAGCATTTACTTACATACAACAAACTTCAAAGTATAATTTCAGGAAACATTCGGAGACTTAGCATGATTGTGAGTTGCGTTAGAAGTGTCAGGAATTACCTAAAACAGGTCGAGGATGGTTAAGGAAAGTTTTGGTAATGTTTAATTTCGTTCATTTCAGCTAAGAGGCAGATATTAAACATGCGGACTACTTACTTCAGTGTTTTGTTTAATAAGCCTCAATAAAATAGTTAATCCAACGTTTCAGTAAACCATGGCCAAATAAAACGATGGCTAGTATGTAGTGAATAATCACAAATTTTTATATTTAAAAAACCGACTTAAACCGATTACTCCAAGATGTCCGATTTGTTTCTATCATTGGTTTCCTCAAATTCTACTTTCTGAATGCAAATTCTTGTAAATGAATGCAAATTACCAAAAGCGCCATACATGTACCTATAACATTTGAAGAGATCCCTCGATTTCTCCAAGATCCCATTATCAGACCCCAACTTGGCGCCAACGGCACCATCTCGGTGTTATACACGTTTTATCACAAAAAAAAAACATTTAAATTGCTTCACGATTCTCAGAGATATCGGGTAACATACATACAACAAAAAAGAATCAGTCGAATTGAGAACCTCCTCCTTTTTTGAAGTCGGTTAAAAAGGAGCTAAATGATCAAATGATCACGAGCCGACTATGCAGGATCGATTGAAGACATGGTGGACTTGATCTTTTTCTTTCGAACTTTTCTGCTTTGTAAATAAGTTATTCACGCTTAGCTTAGATGAACAGGTCTATAGGTACTGGTACTGCGGCCCTACCGCGAACATCGTAGATCGTAAATTTCAGGATTTTTCTCTGTCACTCTAATAACACTTTCGTTGGAGTGACAGAGAAAAATCCCCGACATGCACAAAATGTACTTGTTCGCGGTAGGGGTGCTGTTTGCTTGAAATTGTACGGCCCAGTACTGTACAGCCCTGTCCGTGACCAATAGTGTGCTCAAGGCTTAAATATAAATAAACAGTATCACTTCAGCTCACAAAATCATAATATTTTATGTTGCACTACCACAAAAGTTTTCTGTTAAAACACGGGTTTTGAAAAGCTAACTCGCACCCGGAACGCGAATGCCACATGTTATTTTTTCCGTGGACAATGAAAAGGAGTGACTAAAAATTCCGTGAAAAATGGGACATTTTCTAGAGTGGAATGCAACATGTGAAGGCAGTAGTGGGTTCGTGTCATTCAACGAACCGTGAACACAGCTGTTAGGACGGGTTTGGATATTTGAAGAAACAAAATGACTAGATAGATACGTGTTACTCTTCTTTGTTTTGAATTCTCTTTTGAATTCGTAAAACATTGGTATTCTACTGATGTTCTTATTTCTATGTTATCTGATAGAGAACGGATTGTAGTGATAAAAGAAAGATGTTGATCAGTTTTAAAGTCATCTGTATTAACAAAAAATATTGTAAGATGTGTTAATAAAATATTTTTTATTAATTTTTCATCAAACCAACGTAATAGAAACAATAGGTACTTATTACCTACATTTATTGTACGGTTGAATGTAAACAAGATTAGGTACTTATATTCAAATAAAATAGGTAGCTACTTTTAAAACCACGTACATGGATACATTTACTGTCTAAATAACTTAGCAATAGTTACAATTGAAGCATATTCAAAAAGTCGCTTACGTTATTATTATTATCCATAAATACTTACTTATATATTTTTTATTTCTTTTAGGTACAAGAGTTTACATAGGGATCTCATATAATGTTACTAAGTAAAATATTTCTACGTCCATTATTACATCATACTTAATTTAGGCAAATTTTGATCCTTCCTAGTTGATACGAAGTAAATGATCTTGTATCATAAGTTTCCCTCATAAGTGAAGAAACTTAGATACTTTCACAACTATATTTTACTGGGAAACTTAAAAATATGCAAATCAGCGAGTGCGATGCTCCAGAAATGCTCAATTTTATGAGCTAATTAAAATACAGCTGCTTGAAACTAATTTGAAACTTAGCAAGATAGTCTCAGTAGTAAAATAACACTACGTGAACAATATTAATAAAAAAGTTATTAGGTACTATAGCGTTCAAAAGAGCCTGGGCAATCGAACAAAACTATCGTTTGAAGCTAAATTGAGCGCCACCTTTGTGGGATTGATGTAACAAGGCTATTACAGATGTAAAGGTAATCTTAGTAGTAATGTTAGCTGTCCCTAGATGGCGTAGATAGTCAAAAAACTAAAAAAAATTGTGCACACAGATTTAAACTTTATTTATAACTCCTCGAGTATTCTGAGGAGACTTATTCTTTTCTACTTACTGACTTATCTTTTTTTTAGGATACTTTTTGTTTTTTTTATTGTCATTATTGAGACATTATTAAATCTGTTCAAACATCCTGTGTATTTTGAATTCACCCACCGGAGCGTAGCGTAACCGGAAAGCCCTTTTTGGCCAAGATTTAAAAAAACACAAATTAGTTTAATATTCGTGGGATACGAACCTGGGCACTCTAGTTTAGAAGACGTATGCGCAAACCACTGAACCAAAGTGTTATTAGTAAAGCCGCCGAAATATAACGTCAGTTGAAACCTTGGTATATTATCCGTAAAATATGCTAAGGGAATTACAGTTTTATTACCATAAGACTAACGTTAGAATGGCATATCAACGTTTCAATATATTGATAAAAATGTATACTATAAAAACGTAAGAGGGTAAGTTTAAGTTTTCTAAATACCATACTAGTGCTGATTTTTTTCTTAATCAAAGATTCATCGCATGTTCCTTTGTCTGCTACCGTATACGATTGAAAGTGTATTACCGTTACTAGCTGATTATAAGAATGAGTTCTTCGTGCAATATTGATATGATAACCAGATCGCAAATAATTGCCTTGCATAAGGAAGGCAAAAATAAATCAGAGATTGCTAGAGAAACAGGTGTCAACGTAAGTAGTTTAATTTACTTCTTTTCGGTATTAAAATGTTTGCATTATAATTTAATAATAATTATATTATATTTTTTACCATTGTTTCAGAGGAAAACTGTTTCTTTATGGGTAGATCGATACCAAGGAGAAGGGTCTTTGTCCCACCGGCATAAAACTGGAAGACCACGCCTCATTGACACACAGCAACGTCAGTTGATGGTGCGGGAATATGAGAAAGACGGATTTAGGCCCACAAGACACTACGCCGGTTTGTTTGGCACAAGTCCGCTTACGGTTCGTCGTGTGCTTCATGAGGAAGGCATCCATCACCGCAGACATGCCATCAAACCTTTGCTGACGGATGCTCACAAAACGGCAAGGTTACAGTTTGCTCGGGACCATCTTCTTGACGACTGGACTAGTGTCGTCTTCACTGACGAGAAGACTTTTAAATCCAGTCAACACGGACGCCTGAGCTTGTGGCGTCGAAATAATACGCGATACGACAACGATCATGTCGTGCCCAACATGGAATCGGGGCGTATCACAGTGAACATGTGGGGTTGGATGAGTGCAGCTGGTCCGGGAGAACTTGTCAGAATACCTAGCCGTGCAAATAGTGAACATTATGTAGAAGTGTTGGAGGAGACCATGTTACCTACAGTTCGAAATGTGTATCCAGAAGCAGAATTGCCGTTGGTGTCGTTTGTGCAAGATAATTGTCCTATACACCGTTCGCATAATGTCAAAGAATGATTTGGAAAACACAAAAATAATATTAAAGTTATTTCCTGGCCTGCTAGATCACCGGATTTAAATCCGATTGAAAATGTATGAGGTGTTATTGTCCAACGCTGGGATAATAAAAATGAAAGGACCCCGGAAGCGTTGGAAGCACATTGCTTAAAAATATGGGAAAGTATTCGTGGTTCAGATTTATGTTCAAATTTAATAACATCAATGCGTTCCCGATTACAGGCAGTTATTGATAACGAGGGGGGTTACACCCGATATTAAATAATATAAAAAATACACTTACTGGACTTGTTAAAGTCGAGTAAGTATATTTTTAACATTGTTTAAAAATATTTTATCAATAAGATAATAATTTTCTTAGGCTACGAAACAGTGGTGTTTAAAAAAACTACTACCTAAATAAGACAATTATTGACTCCCTTACTTTAAATTTCTCGATTACAATGACATGTAACAGTGAAGGAAGTTTAGTAGTTTGTATTTTTGATTAATAGTAATAAATAATAATATTTATAACACTTTCCAGCTGGGATTTATGTAAGCACAACGGAACGTCGAATTCTAGGATTGGTAAGTTAAGTCAAAACTTTTGATTCCCAAAAATAGTGATGGTGGATGGATGACAATCTATAAAATCTACTAATTGATTTTTATTTTTTAATTAATAGTAATAGTCTCATAAAACAAATCGTAATTATTGTTTATTTCAGTTGCTAAATAGATATTACGGTTGCCAATACCTTTAAGTAGTTTTATTGAGGCGAAGTTTCAATCTTTTTCCGTTTTCGGAAATGATACTTAAGCTTAAACCTCAATAAAAAGTAAACAATATTGCCTAATTATAAATCTTACACTTTATTTACGGTGTAAATTAGTTAAATTAAAGCACACCTCGTATTCAAAATGTGTTTAATTTCCAATCAACGTTATAAACACTGCTCACTTAATGTGTTATTTATTTAACCAACTCATGCCATTACATTATCCTAAAATAATAAAATAGTACTTGATTATGGATTTTTCTTTAGATAGTTTGTTTACAATGTTATCAATTTCTATTGATGGTAACTTTTAGTGAATTATTTCAAAAGATGGTATGTCTTAGCACATAACTCGTTGAAAAATTAAATGTAAACATGAAATCGCTCAATAGCTTGAAGGTAATTTAATTTCAGAACCTTACATATCTTGTAGTATAATAGTTATTTAAAGTTGCCGATTTCTAAAAATGAACATTTGATAGTTTAGAAATGAGCCTTATATATATATGACGTTAAGGCTATCGGAAAAATGGTGAGTCTTACCCTCATATTAATAAGGATTAATCTATAACTGTGAAAAGTTCATTCTTAGAAATTGGCAAATATAATAAAAAAATATGTTTTAGCTTCCATTGTGCAGTCATAAGATTTATTATTATGTTTTGGTTTGAAATAAATACGCCTTGTAGATAAAGTAATAAAATATATAGGGTTAAAATCAGATACAGCTTTTGTATTTCTTTTAATACGTATTATCATTCATAAGTGCAACTGCAAATTGATTAAACAGCGTTTTTTGCTAACAAGACATAAATTATTTATTAAGATTAAGATTGGTTGTAATTTGTAATTAATTAATAAAAAATATAGAAAAAAATTAAGTGTCCTATTTTTTTGTGTTTTTATCCGTTAGCAATTCCTGAATAAACACAATAAGTACCGTAAAACTACCTAACTAAACTCCAAATGCTCCCAACAAGAAGATTGGGACTGACGTTTATTAAGAATTGAAATTGTGGACTATTATATAGTTGCAGTATTGGACCATAGTTAGGTGATTTTACGGTATTAGACCATAGTTTCGGGGGCGTCAGCCTCCGTAGCCTAGTTGATAGTAACCTTGCCTACGAAGCTGGAGGTTCCGGGTTCGAATCCCGGCGAGGGCATTATTTGTGCATTTATTTATCACAAATATTTTGTTCCTTGGTCATGGCTGTCTATGTATCTATATCTTTCTATCTATTATATATATATATATATATATATACATATATATATAATATGCTTGTGATGTGGGTACCAAGCGACGATTTGAGTTTACCGTGGGACTAGGTAGATTTGGGTTAGATGTCCCAAGATATTTATTATTATTATTTATTCCCACAAGTGGTAACAACTGGGAATTAAAAATCGTGGGATTTCTTTTTCCCAGTAGATACCAGTAGTATCATACCACCAAATATTAAAGTGGTAACAGGTGGGAAAAAATCGCAGTTGTTACAACTCGTGTCATGTGAAACGAGAGGTTTTACGGGGTATCGAAGGTGGCGGGGTCAAAGCCGATAACTCGAGAAAACCGGTTTTTGAAATACGAACTAAATGTCACTTACGTGAGGTTTGTTTTTTCAATGAAAAAATATCTCGACTTATCGGGTTTGGCCACTCAGCTCTCGATATAATAAATGTAAAGCGAACCTTTCTAGGTTCGCTCTTCTGAGCATTCTTGCGTATGAATTCAACTAGAAAATCGTTGTTATCCTCAAGCGGAACAATAGGCCTTTACCAATTTGACAATCACAAATCAGCAGTAGCGACATGCCGATAGCTACTTGCGAGCAGTGAGTAGGTAGCTATCGGCGAGTTTATTCTTCGCGGGCGAGTGAATACTCTTAGAAAATTTACTCGTCGGCAGTCTGAACAGCTAGTGATCAACTGTACTAAAATATGTCTGTAACTTTTACTGTGTTCCCTAGGCGAAGAAATACTGGATAGCCCATCGTTTAACAATATTGGGTCTCTGGTTGAAATGGGTGGGTAGCACTACACTAGGCTAAATACCGCCTGACCGAGTGATCGATTTTTATTCACCTACGACTATGAATGAAATATCAATTCAAAACTGTTTACATAATACATAGATATCAGGTGATTACATCGATTCCGAAAGTTATTTGACTGGTTGAAACTACTGATACTTGGGTCTATTTAAGATTAAAATAAGGTAAATAATTTTGACGTGTCTTAATGTTTATTCAAAGTGATTGAACCTGTGGAATGTTGCCTTATTTATATTAATTATAGAATAATCGGACCAATATGTAAATAATTATAAAATATTATTACATATTTGTAATGAACTATTTTTGAACGGTGTTTTTTAGTAAACTGACATTTCGAAAGCGCTCATCTTCTTTCTAATGATTTAAGAATAAACATAATTATTTATAAATGTGGTTTTATTTATTTACCACAAAGGTATACTAAATAATATTATTAGATAGATAATATTCATTATTTAAAATATTTTAATAATCAGAGAGCCTACAGCGAAGCGATAAATATCGTTAATTTCAAGTATCTGTCTCTGTCAAGTTGAAGACGCCTTTATTAGAGTGACAGAGATAGATGCTCGACATTTACGATTCTCCAAGTTCGCGGTAGACCTTCTAAATAGTTAATTGCGCTTCGCCAGCAGCGCCATCTAGTGTGGATAAGACAACCTATGCTAACAGAGCTCAAGCGAGCGCATAGGAAAGTCGCCCTAGAGGTGTCCACGCTATTTTGAACCCGATAGTACATTGATGTACATTTTTAGCTAGCACTGAATTACTTACTATTGGTAAGTATTTAAGAAGGTGCAACGCTACATAAATAATAATAAATAAATATCTTGGGACATCTTACACAAATCGACCTAGTCCCACAGTAAGCTCAATTAATACATATAAATACTTGTATAATGCCCAAATAATGCTCTCGCCAAGATTCAAACCCGGAAACTCTAGCTTCGTAGGCAGATCAACTAGACTATGGAGGCTGACAAACAAACATATTAATAATATTATATGCGTCAATACGCATAGTTAATAGGAGAGGCCTACGTCCAGCAGTGGACTAACATAGGCTGATGAGGATGATGATGATGATGATGTAACTGTCAATAGACCATATTTTTCAATTCAATTAGATTGTGAAGATCAGATGGTACCTACCAACGAATACCAAGAAATCGGAGTATTAATAAAATTACAAGCGAACGATTTTTTGATTTTATTTTATTTCATTCTTTTGTATAATTCTTATTCCTACATAGTTATTGTGCCCAATGAACTACTTAAATATGAAATGATAAGCGGCATGTTCCCAGGTGGGATACATTTTTTACGCACCGAGTATTCTTATTGTCTAATAATAATAAAAAAAAACTTCACATCAGTCAGCGTCAAATAAACTGTAGCAATCAAACAATGCCATATGGGCCAATCTCAGATGCCTACAACTATCGGCTATAAACACGGACAAAAGATAAGCACTCCCGTGTAAATAAAAGAGACACGGCTGATAGCTGATGGCTGGGCGAGTATCGCCGTGTCTTTTTTATTTGCACGTCTCATCGCTAGCTACTAAGCTATGAACTATCGGCTATAAACACGAACAAAAGATACGCACTCCCGTGTAAATAAAAGAGACACGGCGATACTTGCCCAGATATCAGCGATCCCCGCCGGGCGAGTATCGCCGTGTCTCTTTTATTTACACGGCAGTGCGCATCTTTTGTTCATGTTTCTAGCCAGTTCATAGCTTAGTAGCTCACGGTTAGACCAGTGCCATAAGCACATTGTCCCAATTTCGGAAGTGACACATGGTTCGCACGGTCACGCACGTCTCATCGCGAGCTACTAAGCTATGTACTATCGGCTATAAACACGAGCAAAAGATACGCACTCCCATGTAAAAAAAAGACACGGCGATACTCGCCCAGCTATCACCGCCGCGCGAGAATCGCCGTGTCTCTTTTATTTAAACGGCAGTGCGCATCTTTTGTTCGTGTTTATAGCCGATAGTTCATAGCTTAGTAGCTTGCGGTCAGACCAGTGCCATAAGCACATTGTCCCAATTTCGGAAGTGACACGTGGTTCGCACGGTCACGCACGTCATAGGCGCGGCTCCCAGAGGTGATTAGCTGAATGTGTTTGTAATTCCTATTTAATTACGAGGTGGGTTTCAAGTCCGGGAATCGCACGTTTTATACGAATTATCACCTTGTCATTTTAGGTAGACAATTTGCTTAATTTGAAATATTACGCTGATATTTAATTTTACTTATATTTAAATTGGTTACTTATTACGTCTAACCTTTTTTTAATAAAAATTGCTTTCGTTTTAATTTATAATACTAATAAAACTTGTAATTAGGGATCTTTGTAATTAATATTTATTGCGAAACTTAGCGTAATTATATTTTCACCAAAGTTACTAAAACAATTACCACGTATGCATTTAAATGTTTATTTTATATTATGGTATTGCAGTCATAGATAACCATCATTCAATAGTATTTTACACATTCGTGTTATAATAGAGAGCAAGCTTGTCAGTCATACACCGTGTTTAGACCACAAAACGTGCAGAGTTGCTGGTTGTAAAAACGTTTTTTTAACAATTCCATGTTGATAGTAAACGAGCACATGGTATATCCATTAGTAAGCGGTAGCCGTAGCCTACAATGGCCTGCGACGTCAGCAAAGTGATATTTTATGACTGTCGAACCAGTCACCATGGTGAAATAGGGGCCCGTACATCGACAAATCGACCAGGGTGCTTAGACAATATAGTTGCCAATCGCTAACGCTTAATCGTGAACCGTAAACGAAAGACAGCTAACTGTCTTTGTCGCACTAATATGGAAGAGTGACAGAGAGGGAAAACTACGATACGCTACTAAGCGTTAGCGATTGGCAACTTGGCTAAGCATCCTGGTCCCTCAATCAGGCTGGTGATATAGGGTACCAACTAACCAAGTGACGATATGTATTATAAATAGATACATATGTATGAAGATACTTACATAAATACATGAACAAACACGACCAAGGAAGAAATATTTGTGAAAAGTACTCAAATAATGCCCTCGTCGAGATTTGAATGCGGTACTTCGCTTCGTAGGTAGGATCACCGCTACCTACTCAGCTGTATCAGTCCGCTGGACTAAGGCCTCTAATAATTCCAATGCGTATGAACGCATTAGGAGGTAAATGTCCATAATCGCCACGCTGGGCAAAGGGGTTGGCGATCGCAGTAGTGTGTCCACTATGATGCCACTGCTGCCCATCATCAATCTTGATAAATAATTAGTTAGTGACACTTCAATTTCTACTACTAATAGTAGTCGACTCTTACGACACCCACTGGAAGAGTTGGGGTGGTGACAAAATGTATTTTTACTGCCACCTCCACGCGGCAGTTTGTTAGCCAACTATAAAATATTATAATGACTTACTTGTACAGTTGGCTCAGAAATAGTTGCTATACTTACTGAATCTCGGTTCAGCAATAAATAAAAATAAATATCACTTCTTTCACGCTGTATTACGGACGTGTTTTTCTTCAAGTGAATGATACAGTGAAGTGTTTTTGCTGGTGGTAGGGCCTCATGCAGGGTCCGCCCGGATAGCTCCCACCGTCTTACCCGTTAACCTGCCGCTAAATAGCAGTGTTTGCAGTGCTGTGTTTCGGTTCCGGGGTAAGATAGCCCGTGTAATTACTGGCAAAGATAGAGGCAATCCATCTAAGTCCTCAAGGTAGGCAGCGCATAAACGATTTTTTTATCACTATGTCTATGGGCCTCAGTTCCTGCTTTCCATCAGGTGGGCTGTGAGCTCAGTTGTCTACCTTCGTCACATAAAAAAAGATACGAGGTTGTGTAAGTATAGCGGCGAAATGCTAGTGCAATTTGTGAATAATTTCATTCAATCTTATGCAGACAACATTATCTCGAACAAATGTTCCTGAAATATATTTGCTAACGGAAAACTCACTTAAACTGAAAACTAGTATTCTCTAGTCAAAACTAGATTTCCAGTTCGGTCGGTTTTTGAAAATGCATTTTCTCCAACTTGCAATGAAATGTTGGCATTACGTACGTCAAATTAAACCAGGAAGTATCATCTCGCTAGTTTGATGATTGAACTTGATATGTAAAAGCATTTCATAACTACTTTCCAGTCCTCAGTCTAAGACTGCAAAGTACCGGAAGGAACCTGCTTTAAAAAGCAAAATTCCGGAAATAACTTGTAAAGCGACAGAACATTGGTATTTCACCGTAAAAAAACTAATTTCAATGTCACCGGGTAAAAGGTTATCTTATCTCAAATAGTAAAAAAAAGTCAGTAAAAGTTGTTTTTTTTTTATATTTTGTATAAATAGATTCGTTCTTAGACTTAAGAAGTTGTCCCGATAAAAAGTAGCAGTGCTGCTACTTTTATACCAAACCACTCTTTGTTTGTGTACTGTAAAAATTACTTCCGATTTTAAATTACATTGCAACTTTATGAAAAGCACTATACAAATCTCGGCGAGAAACAAGGTTCTAGGCCACGTATCTCTGTCTGGCATCAGTTCTTTCGGCCAGATATATCTATGTGGCCTGTACCCCTACGTACCCTTTGTTTCCCATCCTCTACAGAATAGTACTAGTAATGTACCTACTATTTCACTACTCAAAGACAGTAAAATTATAATGGCAGTACCTGAAAAGCTAGTCATTTGTAATAAATATTATTTAATCGAACCTTATAAATATTATAGGTGACTCTATTTATTATTTAAGTAATACAGTGTGTTTCTACGATACTGGCTTTTATCGAAACCGAGGAATGCGATGCAGTTTTCCAGCCAAACCGTGAACATTATTCGATTCAAAATGCCAATCTTAAAAGTAATTAACTTTCTAAGAAAAGTTCATTGAGAAGCAATGTAGGTACTTCAAAATGGATCGTTAATTTGCACTTCACAATGACAGATCGCAGCCACTCACAACGTTAAGCAGTACACACGTTACATTCATCGTTCGGAGGAAATAAAATTAATTGTACGGTCAATTTATTTATTTGTCAAATGTTAATACTTGAAAACGATTGCTAGTAATGCGTATTATTACCCATTTTCGTAAAAGCCCGGGTCATAGACACACACTGTATATTAAATCCGGTGTTCCATTGTTATTAATGGACCAAAATATTGCTTTTAGGTACAGTCTGTTCAATATTAACATGCTAGTTAATTAGTGCCAACATGCCTTAATTTATTTGCGTATTTTCACATGCAAATATTCACGCCCGCAAAATGAAAATCCAACGCAAATAATGTAACAAACCGCTAGTTATTATATTAACATAATTTTATTACAAGAATTATTTGTATTTTATCTTCTAATTAAGAATTATTATGTATTTTTGAGCATTCACGGTATAATGTTTAAATAATATTTGAATGAACTTTAACCTTACAGTGATCGCACAGTTGTTCGTAAACGCGAGTGATAGCGCGGGAAACATTTCGCCGCTAATATTTAATACGTTTTTTTTCTACGAAATAGGAGTTATATAAAATTAGATTTTTAGAAATAATTTTGAAAACACTAATCAAATTATTAACTAAATAAATATTCCACACAAATAATTAATTCACTCACTTTCAGAAGAAAGTGCGTCATTATAATATAATACAAGTTATACGCATGTTTAAAAAATCGTTTTCTTATGCACTGCATACATAAATTACAATCCCACGGTCAAATGAAGAGACAAGTTTCAAATAAACAGTAACAGATAAAAAGACTAAAAATAAAATAAATAAATAAATATTTTTGGACATTTTTACACAAATCGACCTAGTCCCACAGTAAGTTCAATTAAGACTTGTGATGTGGGTACCAGGCAACGATATAATATATTATAGATAGATACATATATAGATACCCTTTTACCGTGTCCCCAAGCAGTGTAATGAATATGGCAGAACAACCTGGAAGTGCATCCTCCCCGAAACATTAAATAACTTACCTTTAGAAATTTTACAGAAATTTGAACTTCAAAATAATAAACAAATAGGAAATGCGTTAAAAAAATATTTTCTTAAAGATATTTTTGAACCAGACGGAGCGGATGCGCTCCCAGGCTGTTCTAATAAGAATTTAAATAAAAAAATGTAATTTGATTGATACAGTGTGTGGTCTTTAACACGGGAGAAAAATGAAATGAGTGACTCCTTAGACTATCAGCAATAATTCTGTAAAGGTCCCGGTGTTTCAAAGTGGTTAAGTTCGGAGATATTGTCATTCAAAGCTATGGACCTTTAGTACTGGATCTTGGCATCACGATGTCGTAGCTTGTCAGTCGCAAGACATCTTGATAGTATACCAGGTAGGAAGTCATAACAATAATTTTGTTTGCATTTTTACACTAATTTGATACGGTTTAAAAAAAAAAATTGTACATTTTTCAATGATTCAAAAATGATAAGTTTTTGATAACTTTTAATTCAAGTAAATGAACCCATAATAATGAAAAATACATGAACAAAAAATTACAATTTTTTTTTTTTTAATTACAATATGTGGAAATGATTGTTGATCAGCTTATTAATGCACCGTTTAAATTTTCACCCCGGTTGTAGGCCACACACTGTATATATATTTTTTTTATTAATAAGCGTGAGCAACTCAGCTATGTAACCGAGACCACGCTAAAAATCTTTAATTATAAGATTAAGGTCTAGGTTATAAGGTAAAAAATGTGTAATATGGATTGAGATAAACAGTTTAAATTTTAATTTTTTTTTTTTTTTTAGATACTTACATACAGGGTGTAATCGATAAGTGTTTACAGGCCATATTTCCGTAAATATGAGAGATATCAGAAAAAAAAACTGATATCGAAAGTACGTTACCCAACAAGTAAAATTACATAACTTTTTTTAAATAAAATCAGAAATGTCTCAAATATTAACTTCAAATCGTTCCATACATTTACCTAGTACGTAACCGTTTATTTAAAGACTAGATTAATACGAATATTTTTTCATTTAAGAATTAATGTTAGATTAATTATTTCATAAAGGGTAGTATTATTATTTTATTACAATGTATTCGTACAAATAAGGAATCTCTAACAGTTTTATCTCTTACGACACCCGACATTCTTTAAGGCTGTAAGTCGTCATACTAAATGTATGGGAGCGTTTTAACTTAGTATTTTTAATATTACTTCATCTATTTAGATAAAGTTTTTAATGTAATTTTACTCGTTGGGTAACGTACTTTCGATATCAGTTAAAGTAAAAGTTTTCTGATATCTCTCATATTTACGGAATTATGGCCTGTAAACACTTATCGATTACACCCTGTATATAGACGGCCATGACCAAGGAACAAACATTTGTGATAAATAATTACACAAATAATGCCCTCGCCGGGATTCGAACCCGGAACTTCCAGCTTCATAAGCAGGGTCACTACCAACTAGGCTACAGAGGCTGACAGATAAATTTCAAGAATACGGCAACGAAATACGGCAACAAAATACGGCTCATGTCTGCACTTAATTCAAATGTAGTTGACGTTTCATCCACGCATGGGTTATTGGCCTGTTCGAGACTGGTAACCGAGTTAGCTCCCGTGGGAGGTACCCAACCCTTTTAACTTTATTTATCAGAAATGGAACGAACCCTCCGGGAAGAGTTTGCTTTGCATGACGGCGTCCAACGATTCAGGAGGACTGTTGACGTTTGCCGGCTCCTATTGATTTTTACTTTGTGAAAAAACAATCACTTTTGGAAGTAACTGATGAACGGAACGAGTATTTTTAGGTAGTATTTTCATGGCAAAACAAACAATTACCGCTGCCGTGTCATTATTTAAAATTACAATTCAATGACATACATTTTACACTATATACTTTTTCTTATAAATGAAATAGTGTGTTAATTTTATGTCCTTGGCAATATATGTTTTGCTCTTTGTAACAAATTTATGTTTAGCTATTTCAAATAATCAACTTATGACTAGAATTTGTTTAGCAAAATACTTTTAAAACAATGTCTAATTAATCTTATTTCAAATTACAACATTTGTTAATTATCTTCATTGTTTATCTACTCAAACCATAAAAAATAAGTACAATAAACTCAGTAATTCACGAAATATAAGCTAACTATTTAGTCCAATAACAATAGCTTTTGAAGTACCTGACTTATTTTTTGTTATCTGAATTATCAAAATGTTTTTGATGGGATAGGTAGGTACTCATCTCTATGATAAGTTCGAATTTCATTTTATAAGTTTTTTTAAGTATGGGACTGGCTAGTTTTAACATTAAATTAGTCATCATAGTATATTTTAAATTTAAACCTACCCAATTTTACATATTTTAGAAAGAAAAATACTGTGACATAACGCTTCTCAGTGTAATTTTTTGACTATTGAATGTACTGTATAGATACCTATAGGTAAGTAATTTTAACTAATTAGGTGTAACAATGTAGGCCAGTGAAAATTAATAAGTAATTTATAATTAATTCGAAGAACTACGGGAAAAAATATTTTTGATGATTTTGTATTCATTTATTCATGCTACGAAGTATCAAGTTTTATTAATCCAATAATCAGTTTTTGAACAACTCAAATAACAACTTAAAGCTTTATTAACTTATCAAAAGGATACACAAATTTAAGGAAAATGTCAAACTAATTAAGAATTTGCTTTGTATTCGACACGCACGCCGAGTTAAGAAAAAACCTTGGACGAGTTTCTTGGGTCGCTAAGCCTCAGACTCAGGGAGGATTAGAGCCGACCTAACACAACAAAAAAAAATCTTTTCTAAACATCCAAGTGTCGTTGACACGTTATACTTATATTTTCTAGAACTCATGACGATTTAACCTCGTAAGGCCCAACGTCCTATTTTTAGGATAACAAAATTTACTCATGACAGCCCATGAAGTCATATTTTTCAAAGAAATATGAATTTTATTTTGCAGATCCCAAAATTCAAAATAAAATGTCCTTTTTTAGGACACTGGGATATTATTTCACTTGTCCTAAAAATAGAATGGGCCTTACGAGATTAAAACACTCACTTCGATCGTGTTTTAAGCTGTCCCCACTTGTTTCGAATTTCAAATTTTAGGCACATTGATATTATACTCGACTATTGTCTCGTTTGGTCACAGCAACCATCGATTTTAAGAATAGTATTATATCACTGTTGCATAAACTATTGATATATAATTATACCTAAATTCATACCTAATTAAAAAGCGTGAACTAAATTCTCTACCTACTTCGTGTCGAGTACTAGGGGCCCATTCTCGAAATCTTGTAACTTGTAATACAAACGGAAGTCCTTATCTAATTAATAGTATCAAAAAGAGACTTCCACTTGTATTACAAGTTACAAGCTTTGACAAATGGGACTCAGAATTCAACGTATGAGTAAATAGCGTAATAACCGACAATTTTCGACACAGTTACAATCTAATTTCAACGACAGGTAATTACAGCCGTAGATTACTTGATTGCTATTTATTAACATAATTAACTCCTACCTTAGTTACAAAGTTTGTAGGTATAATAGCTCCAGGGCCGGTTTCGGCCACGGCGACTGCTGTCAACTCCGATGTTGTCTCTGGTGTGCTCGCTCGTGGCTAACGTAACCTATCTTATTGCTAAACGTACGCAAACATTGAGGGCAGGTTAGCACACCATTGACATAATTATTATATGTTAAAGCCGCAGGTGTTCGCGCTTTGATCTCATCACGCTTGGCATCAAGCTGTATGCGCCGCTGAGATTCAAACTCGCTCACTTTTTTGTTGACGGTCGCTCTCCACTCGGACCGTACGGCAGCGCACTGTTCCCACCGCGCGGGATCTATGTCACACTTCTTTAAGTGCCGCTTCAGCACATCTTTGTACCTGAGAAGTTGACCACCCTGCTCCCGCTTGCCCTTCTCGAGTTCCGAATAGAAGATTCGCTGAGCGACACGTTGTTCTCCCATGCGCGAGACGTGTCCGCACCATCTGAGCTGACGACGCATGAGGTAGACCTCGATTCCACCTACATTCGCTCTGCGCAAAACTTCCGTATTGCGCACCCTATCAAACCACTTACTTTGTAGGTATACTAAATTCTTTATAAATGAATACAGAGGGATAATCCTAAAGGTGCATTCAGAACAAGCGAGCATTCGCTATTCTATCCCCCCATCTACGAAATTCGATCTTTACACAAAACGTGATTCGTTGATTTCGTAGATTGGGTGATAGAATAGCGAATGCTCACTTGGTCTGAATGCACCATTAGGCTGGATAGTTTCTACGGCAAAGAATGCATAAATAACTATTCAGCATGAGAATGTAACTAGCCTTATGGGCACCCTTAAATGACATGTTTATAGTTTATAAATTTACTTTCCACACATTTTAATGTTTGAAATACTATTTATCTATTTATTTAATATTATTTTTACATTTACATACATGGCATTCAGTTAATGGTTATTCAAAAATAGTACATACCTGAAAAATCCACGACACAGGTTTCGTAAAAATACAGGATAATATATTCACGACATGTTTCGTCACAATGTTCGTCACAACAACAAACCATCCACAAAACGTTTAAAATTAACTTTAAAATATATGAAAAGATGTACTAATACTGTTTTGAACGAAAAAAACTATACAGATTCATTATTGTAGAACGAGTACCCATTTTGCATTTTACATATTATAATATTTTATGTGTCACATTCACATCGTGAGAGAGAAATTTGTTTTTTTTTTAACTTTTACTAGTCAATCTTTAAATCCCTTTAGAAGAAAAGAAAGGTTTCCAGGTATCAAATCAAATTATTATGATAAAATTAGTTGTCAGTCCTACAGATGTATGTAAATCGTAAATATGAGTCGAAAAAGTACAAATAATTTCAAATTAAAGAAGTGGAATTGAGAACAAAATAAACATTAGCCCATATAATTATTAAGTGCCCATTTAGCCACATTAGCCCATATATTATATTATTATTACCTATTTTAGTTTTAAGTGTGATTTGTGTAATGATTGTTGTAAAAGTATTATGTTTGTATTATTTAAATGACAAAAGCTGACTAAATTATATAAATGTTAAATGCATTGATTGTATAGATAATATACTTTTCTGTGTTGTTGACTTAAGTATTTCTATAATCCAAATAATAATAATAATAAATCGTTTGTTATTTCGCAAAGATTGTTTTTTTTTACTTCCACAAGTTTTTTTGTGAATAGTTTTTCCCACAATTCTTCGCAATTTCTTGCCATATTTCAACTATCTAATTTATATTCTACCTCAAAACTAGTCAGTAATATGTCACTGACACCCGAGTGCGTGGCAAAGTGTGATATGAAGTCATACACACCCTACCTCGCCCTTTTACTGGAATTCAACCTCGCGTCCGAACGACAGTAAATTCTAGAACTTATAGCTGTAACGTATATTAGTTATTTGAGGATTCAAATGATTTCGAAAATGGTCCCTTACGGAAGTAGGTATCTATTTCATATATATTGCAATACTTTTTTTTGTATTGTAATGAATATTTCTGGAACAAGAGTAAAACGGTGCAAAAAAAAACAGTTATTTTTCAGATCGGAGATTAGTCACCACTAAGAGCTTCTTCAATTTCTAAGCTACACTTATGTGTGGTTATACATAGGAATCAGTCCATATAGCTTTCTCCTACGTATAAGAAACATAATAAGTCTTCGGGTAGACGTCTTAAGATTATTTTGAGATAACACAATTTTTTTTTTAATCTAAAATAATTTTCAGAATAAAAGGAACTAGACAGACATCATAATTATGCTCTACAAATAAATATATGACTGGCTATAAGAAAACATAATTATTTTAAATGCGCGTAAAATTTTTAAACGCTAATAATATATAGGCATACATTCATGTTTTTAAACTATAACAACAAAATATTACAGTGACTAACAAATTTGCTATCCGAAAACGGTGACAAATAGAAATTCGTGTAAACTTACTTTTTACAAAAACTGCGAACAATGTAAATAAACCTTGTATTGAAAATGTGTTTAATTTTCAATGTACGTCATTAAAATAAGTACTTACACGGGTTACACGGCTCTGTATTTATTACATGGGTGCTTAGACAAGTTTCCAATCGCTAACAATTAATCGTCAATCGTAAGCGAAAGGCAGCTAACTTTCTTTGTCGCACTAATATGAAAGAGTGACAGAGAGGGAAAACTAGGAAACGCTACTAAGCGCTAGCGATTGGCAACTTGGCTAAGCATCCAGGGTGCTTAGCCAAGTTGCCAATCGCTAGCGCTTCATCGTTAATGGCAGCTAACTGTCTTTGTCGCACTAATATGAAAGAGTGACAGAGAGGGAAAATTACGTTACGCTACTAAGCGCTAGCGATTGGCATCTTGGCTAAGCACCCTGAAATGCATTTTGGCGTCAAAATGTATAGATAAAAACGTTACAGTTAACAAACCGACAGTTTTTTTTTAAGTAATACTTATATATGGGG
>JALPQI010013781.1:0-42006 GCA_025490895.1 Thaumatotibia leucotreta | reverse complement strand
CCAGTAATTACACCGGCTATCTTACCCCCAAACCGGAACACAGTAGTATTTAGCGGCAGGTTAACAGATAAGACGGTGGTTGTTATCCGGGCGGACCCTGCACGAGGTCCTACCACCAGCAAGATGATGGCAAATAGTAGGTAATGAGTTACACTTTCCGTCTTATTAATATGTCTAACACCAGCTTGGTAAGAAGTTGGCTAGGTAAGAAGATGTTCAGATTTTGTTGTAAGTCGGGGTATTTATGTGTGTGCTTATCATTATTTGTTCCTTTTTCTATGTATTTAAATATCTTTCTATTATGTGTATTGTCCCTTAGTATCCACAACAGAAGCCTTTATTGAGCTTACCATGGGACTAGGTTGATTTGTGTAAGATTGCTCCATGGTAATTGTCTATTTATTTATTAGCAACGATACCAACATAAATGTTTATTGAAGTAATTTGATTAAAGAGACACATTTTGATAAAATTATAACCGCTAAATGCGCGAGTTATTATAGATTCCCTATTCTAGTAACAAATTGACATTGACAAATTAATTTGTAATTGATGTTTTGCAGACAATGACCTTTCAAAATATTAGACATTCCTCAGGGCAGTGTCTTAGGTCCTTTACTTTTTCTCCTTTATATAAATGACCTCCCAAATGCAACTACCCAAAAGACAATAATATTTGCAGATGACACTACACTTATTGTAAAACATAATGATAAGCTGACATTTGAAAATGATATTAATAGTGCACTAAAAGACACTATAAATTGAATGTATAACAATAACTTAAACATCAACATGATTACAACTAAATATATACAATGTTAAACATTTGGTAACAAAATAGGAAAGTTAGACAGCCATTTCACGATCTGTTTTAGTTGTGTACAATAACAAGACATGAAATTAGTGTTCGTGTTTTTAAACTAAATTCTACAATAACTTTTTTCTTCCCGCTTCGTATATAATCACCACATAAAACAGAAGCCACATCAACAGTTATAGGGAGCTAAGTGGAAACTCGAGTTACACAAACTCGAGTCCGAGTCGACACACAATGCCTCTTAGTCGCTCCCAACTACCACACAACTTCGGAATTATACAGTGTGTAAGTCTAATACGGGCGAAGCTCTTAACTGGCGTTAGTTTACGACATAATAAGTACATTCAAATAACTTTTACTTAAAATTAGAGCAACAAAATTTTCCATACAAAATAATTCGGCGCGCAATGTAGAGCAACATACGCGAGTTAAACACTCGATGACAGCTAATTTCAAAAGCAGATGACATAACTGCCATATCAACAATAACAAATGTTCGTACCTACATTGCTGCTCCGATAATCTTAAAAAATATCTGTGGGGTCATAATTAAGAGTAACTTTTAAAAAAACTTGTAATCCATGAATACACTAATGAATCCCATGCCTGGTTTAATTGATCGCCCGTATTAGACTTACACACTGTATAGGGTCAGCTATCCAATATTGGAACAATAAAATTGTACACGATGAAACTACGATGTCTACATCTCATCGTCGATTGTGTACAAACTGTTTTAGATATGCTTAACAATATGTTTTCTAAGTAAGTTTCTGTTTTAAATATCGTAAAAAATCTTAGAATGGTAGATTTGTATCGCGGAATAGCAAAGTAATTTTTTATTTACCCTTAACTTTTCGCAAAGTAACGCCTGATTCAATAAATCTTGATATTGTAATCTTATAAATCTTAATAATCTTAGTAATGAAATCCTTTACTGATTCTCAACAAATCACTCCCGAGTCCCGTAAGAATAGTAAGCGATAAATATATTGATTGAAACTTCGCGGTTATCCACTCATATTTTAAGGATAAACGGGTCTTAATCACGAAACTTACATTTAATATTATCCTGACGTTTCGGACATGACGCTGCACCCGTGGTCGCAGGCATACTGACCTGTGCTTATCTGCCTGCGGCCACGGGTGTACTCGTAACGTGAAGTAACGTCATGCCCGAAACGTCAGGATAACGTCAGGATAAAACGCAAGTTTTGACCAAACATTTATTCGAAGAATAACGCTTATTCTCCGATACTAGTGTCAAATTACTACAGAGTTTTTACATTATTAGCCGAGAGTAAGCGTTATTCTACGAATAAAAGTTTGGTGAAATCGATCCTAATGCTCGCTTTCCACTGCGAGCGGAGCAGAGTCATTAATGGGACCGTTTAACTTTCACTGCTGCTGTAACTCGCAGCTGTCAACTGAATATTAGTCCTAAGCGAGCGACGAACGTGAAACGGAGCCATTAATGAGTCCGTTCCGCTCTCAGTGGAAAGCGGGCATCGAGACACGAACGCTTTGGAAGACACATTTATCAGCATACGTACGCATTTTGTCTATAGAAAATCTCAGTTTAGTATGGGACCGCGTCAAGCTTTCCGCACGCATACGCATGCTTGCACGTTTCATACTCAACGGCCAATTTTATTAAACAAAGTGCGTATGTATGCTGATAAATGTGTCTTCACCCTTAGTAATCTAGGTCTACAACTACAAACATCGCAATACCATTACGTTCGTGCTCACGAACCAACGCTTAATAATCTCGAAATGGAACTCCGAACTGTGCCTAATACTATTCCAACTGCTCGTCAGTCTCCACTAACGAGGCAACTTGTAGTTTGTAGTTGTGTTGTGTAGTAGTTCATATTGTGTAGTTATTGATGTCATGTTGGACAATTGGAAACGTGATGTTGCCACCGCACTAGAACTAAACATTACAAAGATGGTTACGGTTTCGGGAAACAATAGACGAACATATTCAAAGCAATATTCTGGATATTTTTATGGTATGTTTTGTTTATAGAATACAATGAAAACTACGTTTACGATTAAGAGTTTGCATGCAAAATAAGGCAACTATTCTAATAAGTCCGAAACATAACGCAAATGTATAAAAAAAGACTTTTTTGACTCTCAAATTCCATTATTCTTCGTTCTGTAATCAATCTTAGAAGAATATTTGCTTTGAGTCTAGTGAAATAGCATATTTATGATATATTTTCTGATGTATTTAGGTACTAGAATCAAAGACCGTGATCACCATATGTCAACATCATAAGCACCTTACGACCTATTCTATTAGTATTTTAACCTTTCAGACGCCAATGACTAATATATTGGCACCACCGGTATATACATAGTTATATGGGGATGGGGAATATACATAGGTAGGTATATGGTTATATGGGGTGGCCGTGTGGTGACGGCAGTAAGAATACATTTGTCACCACCCCAACTCATCCTGCGGGTGTCGTAAGAGTCGACTAAGGGATTGAAGTGTCACTAACCATTATTTAATAATAATAATAACAATAAACATGCTTTATTGTGCACTGCAACGAAAACTTAAACAGAAACATAGATAAACAGTAGATGCAAGTAGGTGACAACAGGCGGATACGCGGATGATTTAGTGATACTGGTCACCGGGAAATTCCCAAGCACTGTATCGGAAATCATGAATGGAGCGCTGAAGCTAGTGGAACACTGGTGTAATAGTCGCCAACTCTCCATTAATCCGGCGAAAACTGTGGTAATACCCTTTACCAGGAAAAAGACCCTCGCTAACATGAAGCAACTAAAGCTCTATGGCAGGGTACTAGATATGTCCAGCGAAGTGAAATACTTAGGTATGACACTTGATAGAGAACTGAACTGGAAAAAGCACGTAGACCTCCTCATAACCAAAGCACTGAGAGTGTTTGGTATGTGTAGGTCGGCATATGGCAAAACATGGGGCTTAAACCCTAAAGTACTGAGGTGGATCTACACTATGATGGTGAGACCTATCATTCTGTACGGTAGTCTGGCATGGTGGCCAAGAACTGCAAAGGGTACATGCAAGGATGCTCTGAATAAATTACAAAGAGTAGCGTGCATGGCCATCACAGGCGCGTTTAGAACGACGCCAACGGCGGCGTTAGAGGTACTGTTGGACCTACCGCCGCTACACCTGGTTATACAGTCGGAGGCACGCAAGTCCCTGCAAAGACTCAAGATCTTGGGTCTATGGAGTGATAGCATGCCAAAGACCAAACATACAAGCATGGAACTAGACAGTTACATGGATAAGTTAACAAGTATGGGTAGTGATAAAATGCTGCCCAAATTTGTTTTCCAAAAGAATTTTAAAGCTAAAATTCATAATAGAGCCGAATGGGCGGGGGGTCTACAGCCACCAATTTCTGATGGGAACGACCTTATTTGGTACACTGACGGATCCAAGACTGGATCCGGTACGGGCGCAGGCATTTATGCAAACGACTACCGTGGTAGTGTAAGTATGGGCAACTATGCGACTGTATTCCAAGCGGAAACCTACGCGATTATTGCCTGTGCACAGGAGATTATAGATAGACAGACCCAAGGTATGAATATCTATATATTAAGCGACAGTCAAGCAGCACTGAAGGCCCTTACGGCGCCTAAAGTAGACTCTAGACTAGTATTCAACGGCATCCAAGCTCTGAACAAACTTGGAAGGCGAAACAAAGTGCAACTGGTATGGATCCCAGGGCACGAGGGCTTCCTTGGCAATGAAAATGCAGATGAGCTTGCAAGAGGGGGTTCTACAAACAACTTTGTAGGACCAGAACCATTTGTAGGACTCTCACAAGGAACCATTAAAACAGCCATGAAAAAGCGAGTTAGATGGAAGCACCAGGAAGAGTGGAACAATCTAACGGGGCTCAGGCATTCAAAGCTCTTTATGCACGAAGTAGACTCGGGCTGGAGCAAAAAGCTTTGGAAATATAGCAAAAGACAACTCAAACTCATAACAGGGGTGTTTACGGGACACTTTGGGGTCAAAACTCTCTTGGCCAAAATGGGTCTTTCTGACAGCATAGACTGTAGAATGTGTGGCGAGGAAGAAGAGACAATGAAACACTTAATGTGCGAATGTCATGCCCTCGCCAGACAAAGGATGAAAGACTTCGGAACTGGTTATCTAGAACCGAAGGAGGTCAAAACGTTACCGCTAGGGTCCATCCTCAAACATATTGAGTTGATAGAGCAATCCCTGGGGTAGACGAAACAGGGGGCAATTACACAAAAGATCCCAATGGGTCGAAGTGTATCCGTAAGGGCCTCGCTAATAAGATAAGATAAGATAAGGTGACAACAGGCGGACTTATCGCTGGAGAGCGATCTCTTCCAGACAACCTTAAGATAGCGGATTATTTGATAAAAAGATAGAAGAGAACTCGTAGAAGTAACAAAATAGAAAAACGGTAACTCACGCATTTAGCGCCAATAATTGTGTACAACCTTTTTGGGAACTGCACTGAAACGCTTGCTCTCAACATTGGCTGTAATGAAGACAGATGGAGCAATAATTGACTGTCATCAGCACCGATTAATTTCACGAGCTTATTTACCGAGCAATCGTGATGTGATTTATCACACTGGCTGGTATTATTAAGCTCTTTGTTAACAGTTTCATAAAATGTAAATATGAGTATAGTCATTTGTAATAATTTGCCAAATTAATTAAAGATCATTTCTCAAAAAGCTTCTACATTATTAAGACAGCTCGTTAAAAGGATGTTTAAATTTCCTATATTATTGTTAAGTACTTATTTGTTATGCGATTTTCAATACGTTCATAATTTAATTAAGTAACCAAGGAAGTCTATAGTTTACGAAACCTCAATTGAAAATAAATAGTAATTAGGGTAGTAATATTAACCAACCAATTGGCCACCTTATATAAAAATGAACTTAAATAATGCACTTATAAGTATAATTCATTTTTGAAGAGGGAGACTGATTTATATTGACATGACACATCGTTTTAAAACTAATTCTAACTATAAGCAGGTAGAGTGAATTTATATAAGGTGTCCAGTTACTGGAGAGTGATTTAACTCCAGTGACTGTATTTTCTTGACAAATGAAAAAGAATGAAAGAAAATACATTTATTTAACGCCACAAATACAGTAGATAAATAATAAATAATAAATAAATAAATAATCCTAAATAATAAATAAATAAAATATCCTAAAATCTTACAAACTAAACTTAGAACTAAAAATGCTCATGTCGTTGCTTCGTTCTAATAATATCCTTAACCTGTCATTTTTACTAGCGTCTCTAATTAGTTATTTGTTCGATAGTTATCAGCTCGTTAAAGTTCAGCGTGTTTATCTCCTGTACTCCGACAAGATTTAATATTAACGCAAACAGAGCCCCAGCAAACACTTGCGGCGAGTAGTCCCCGATATTGCAAAAGTTGGGGAACGGCGACTTCACACGATTCCTAAACGAATGTACTTCAAACTTTACTACTTTCGGTCAAGTTGATGTTATTGTGACGGCAATAAATCATACGGGATATAGATCAATCGATGTCGAGATTTCTATTATGATATGTTTTAATCCTGCTTCTTTTTCATTACACTTTTATCTACAAAGTATCTGTGGCCAATATCATTGTCAGCCTCTTTAGCCTGGTGGTGCCTACGAAGCTGGAGGTTCCAGGTTTGAATCCCACCGACGGCATTATTCGTGTATTTAATTTATCACAAATATTTGTTCCTTGGATGACCAAGGAACGAACACTAATATTCTTAAAGAATATTATGTAGCTGTCTATTAAATAATATCGTCGTCGTATACCCACATCACAAGTCTTAAATTGAGCTTACCGTGGGACTAGGTCAATTTGTGTGAGCATACTGTCCCAAGATATTTTATTTAAGTCGTTTTTTGAGCGACTGGTTTAGCAATACCACGCTATTCCTCAGGCAAAGCTTTACTTCGTGAGCAAGCATATTGTGGCGACATGTTGGCGTTGATCTCGCCGTTCCATCTCATTGGCAATCTTCCTATAGTCCAGACACCTTCTATTTTTACTTGCGCAAGGCGTTCTATGGATCCGTCTCGCCGAGAAATTGAGTAGTCACAAGAAATTGAGGATCCGAGTTCCAATTGTGGAAAGGCCAAGTTCTTTAGGTCCGGATTTTTATATCGACTTTACATAAAATAAGACTACCTATAATATGCCTCGAATTAACCGTTTGATGATTCCTGTTTATCCGAATTTCAATACTATTTCGAACCCCGGACAGTTGAAACGAAAATGGTCTCTGAATTGTCAAGTGATTACTATTGTGTTTGAGCTAGAGCTATATTATTTTATCCCCCTTTCTTATAACCTCTTGTATTCTTTACAATAGAACTGTAGGAGTGGTCATCATCATCAGTATCAATATCAGAATTTAGAAATAGATTGTGTTTCTTCAGATTCTTTGTTTCTTTACAATGTAAAGTAGATTTGTTAAAGTAGTCGAAGGAATATATCTTTTAAGGAATTATCTCATTCACTTCTCATGCAGTGGTGTTCAACCTTTGAAAGTTTGACCTGAATGTCGGTTTTCTTCAATGGTGTAAATACTACTTATTTACCATTGGCTTTTTCTTTGTTTGGACTAGTTTTAGACCAGTGTCAGTTGCCATTCAAGAACCTTTCAAACCTCCCGAATACGAGCAAATATTCCACAAAACCCACTAACTGTGAAGTGTGTTGATGAACCTGGCAGTGGTGGATGATGAATGCCATTTTTGAATTTAAGAAAAAAAAAAGTTGTTTGGAATTGGCGGTGTTTTTGCAATTAGATTTAAACACGCATATAAGTAGTTTGTTACCTATTGCTGTGTAGATATTTGTTTCAAAATCTCATCAGTTTCATTGTGTCGTCGGACATCACATTTGTGGATATACCCTGTACCTACTGTATATCCATAAAATTCTCCTCCATCCTGTACAATAGTACCTGCAGTCAAGGTAAAAGTGCAAATATATGTATACACGACCTTATAGTAATAGTAACAGCGTTGTGTATAGGTACATTATACTCTCTACCTTGGTTGTACTGTACCTACATAATTCCATAATTAATTCGATAGCAGTAAAGATGTCGCAAAGAAAATTAAGGACAACTATCAGTGTCCTTCATTTTCTTTGCGGCCCTCTAATATCAACATGCAATCTATCAAAGATTGTATAACAAATTAAAACAGTAGGTATACTGTCCCCTATAAATACAAACGATTATGGCCTTTCCGCCTCGGACATACGCTCTGAAATGTATACATATTATTAGACGTGACTACAATTAATTATAATAACAACTTGTCAACAAACTAGGGCACGTAAAAGTCGCGTTTACAACCTCGTAACTTGTAACACCCCAAGATTAATGGTCACATTGATAAAATACCCGTAGGAGTAGTTAAGCCTGAAGTAGGTAGGTATATTAAATATTAAATTTGTCGGGTTATATTAGTCAATAAAAATTACAATCATCATCAGCCTATGATAGTCCACCTGCTGGACGTAGGCCTCTCCTATTAACAATGCATGTAGACGCATTAGGAGGCAAATGCCCATAATCATCAGGCTGGGCAAGCGGATTGGCGATCGCAGTAATGTGTCCACTATGATGACGCTGCTGCCCATCATCAATCTTTTATCAAATAATGTTCAGTGACACTTCAAAATTATAATCATTATTTAATATTAGTCTAGCAATGCATGTACCGAAAAAAAGTTGCCAAAATCGAAAATGTTTTTGTAAAATTCTAATATTTTTTTAATAATTCAATTATGGCCCTCAGATTGATTTAGCCACTTCTGGACAGCTAATTAGCGAACTGCCTTTTTAGGGTTCCGTAGTAAACTACGAGTACCTATCAACTCTTATAGTTTCTTCATTCCTTCCCAAAACATTTTTTTGTAAAGTCAATATTTTTTATATTTTTATAAAAAAAGTGCCCCCCTCTAATTTTTGATCCATGGATCGAAAAAAAAAACAATCACTTCACAATCTTCGGTTTCACAAAAAGTCTACATACTTAATGTTAACAGACTGTATAGCACTGTCTCGTTTATACGGATGCGACGCCCCAGTGTGTCTTCCCCCTAAGCGACGATTAAGGCGCGGCCGTTACGTCCATATTACTGAAACTTCAGTAAATGTGCTCTTAGTTTTCAAGATATAACCGCTATATTGCAAGTTTATAATTAAAATAAAGGGTGTTAAGGTGCACCAAGAATCATGAAAAAAAAATTAAGTCAAAATATTTATTAAAAAGACAATTTTTTTCTGATTTCGTGATTGGCTCCATAGTAAAAGTTGTTCAGTATAGCCTACTAAATCACCCCGTTCAAGATTTTCAGTCGTGTGAAGGTGCATTCAGACCAAACGAGCATTCGCTATTCTAACCCCCTAGGTACTCCACGAAATTCGATCGTTACGCAAAACGTGATTGGTTGATTTCATAGAGTGGGGGATAGAACAGCGAATGATCGTTTGGTCTGAATGCACCTTCACACGACTGAAAACCTTGAACGGGGTGATTTAGTAGGCTATACTGAACAACTTTTACTATGGAGCCAATCACGAAATCAGAAAAAAAATTGTCTTTTCAATACATTTTGACTTAATCGATCGATTTTTTTTTTTTTATATTTCTTGGTTAGCTCCATAGTAAAAGTTGTTCAGTATAACCTACCAAATCACCCCGTTCAAGGTTTTTAGTGGCTCGTGTAACACGTTGTACCTACAGGTACTGTTGAGTTGTTGCTTAAATTTAAAAAGAGCATGTTAGAAATTTATTAAATTTGATGAATATTTACCCCCTTAGTCATAAAAGTCTCCTAACTTAACAAGCCGCTAAGTATTGTATCTCCCTTTCGCTTTTATGAATATATTGATAAGACCGCAGTCCCCCCGCCAATTCATAACCGTCTCCTAACTTAGCGGCTTGCTAAGTTAGGGCGTGTTTATGAATAAGGGGTTTAAAATTTTACGTACATTTTTTTATAGGTACAAGGAGTTAAGGTGCATCTAGACCAAACGAGTATTCGCTCATTCTATCCCCCACTACAAAATCAACGAATTTCGACGAATCACGTTTTATGTAACGAACGAATTTCGTAGAGTGGGGGATAGATGAGCGAATGTTCGTTTGGTCTAAATGTACCTTAACACAAATGGGATCCTTTTACGGCACATACAAGGTGATATTTTCTTACAAGTTAAGCTAATAAAAGGCTGTTAAACTAAGAAAGGCATGCAACAAGGTCGGCCTAGAACTCTGTAGAATGTTGTAGAACACTCTAGAACCTTGTAGAGCACTTTAAAACGGTTGCCAACTGGCAACTAAAATGCTTCGCTGGCTCTGTTGAATAAAATAGTGCTTTCCTAGCATTTTACAAGCATTAAAATTCAACACCCAAAATGCTGTAGGCTTAGCATGATTGGACAGTATATCGCCGCGAGTTAGATTATACGTCCCTCTTTTATTTTATTTTCACTTAGACAGAAAAATTCGTTATAAAGAAAAAGCTTCAACAATACCTAATTAAAAAAAAATTAAAAAAAATCCACCGATTTCTCCAAGATCCCTCCATCACACCCCGACTTGGTGCCAACGGGACCACTTCGGTATGTTTTGAAGTCGCTTAAAAAATAATTATCAAAATCGGTTTCAAATAAAAAAAGCATCATCGACATCGGTTCACCCAGTCGTAAGTTACAAACATAAGAAAACAGTCGACTTGCGAACTTCCGCCTTTTTTTGAAGTTGGTTGATAAATAAAAAGTCTACATCTAGTTTGAAGATAATTCTTAGAGATTACTTTTAACCGACAACACTCGAACATCCCCGAATTTCCCAAACAATTAAATTCGTGTCTCATTAAAGCGGAAGCTATTGGGTCACAAATTCCATACGAAGTTAATGAAAAAAGCTAGAACTTAGCTAGCAGGCAAATTAAAATCCACCTAACTTTCTGTTTTATGCTAATGTATGTAGATGGCGCCACTCATGTTACCACTAGGGTCGTCACTCGTCAGCACTTTATAAGAAATAAAGAAGCAGGGCTGATAATTAATTTATTCAAGATTTTTACATCAAAAGAAGATGAGGAGATAATTGAATTCTATTTTGAGCTAACTAAGAAATTAGGAACTGAGTTGGCACTTACTAATTACTAACAATAAGTAGTAATGGGAAATATGTTTGAGATTAAATATGAATTTCAGTGGTAGTCAGCAAATAATTTTATTAACGAGTACAATTAAAAGAATAAGAATATAAGAGTAAAGAATATTTATTTCAGAAAAAATAAAAAATATTTATTTTGCCGTGTGGTGACGGCAGTAATAATACATTTGTCACCACACCAACTCCTCCTGCGGGTGTCGTAAGAGTCGACTAAGGGATTGAAGTGTCACTGACCATTTTACAAGATTGATGATGGGCAGCAGCGTCATCATAGTGGACACATTACTGCGATCGCCAGTCCGCTTGCCCAGCGTGGCGATTATGGGCATTTACCTCCTAATGCGTCTATACGCATAGTTAATAGGAGAGGCCTACGTCCAGCAGTGGACTAACATAGGCTGATGATGATGATGATGATGATTTCAGAAAAACACAGAGTACATATTCCGGGGGTCTCCAAACTAGGCTACGCCTGTATCGCGGGGAAGCAAGTACATTTGAAAAACATAATTAGTTTACAAATTGAAATCTTTACATTAGGTAGCAAGTTACTTAAACTAAGATAGTACTATTACTAAGCTCCATAATAGTTTAATAGTATTTTATGCAATAGTGGTATTATAAGGGGTCAAAAAATGCGAGCGGCGTGAGTTGCGATACGAGCCCGAAGGGCGAGTATCGCAATTGAAGACGTCGCGAGCATTTTTTGAACTAATAATACAACGTTGCATACTATACTTTTTCTACGACTATGTGCCATAGCATACACAGAACAAATAAAATATCATACATTACTGAACGCCACACATCTATTCCAGTTGTCACCAATAAACACCTAGTATGTATATAAACAAACTAAAATAATATTGTTAGCTCATACATACCTGCACTCCCAAAAGGAGCAGGCAGAACATTAGAAATTAATAATAATAATGAAACAAATCACATTTATTAGGCACTGCACATTGGCAAAATCAAACCTATACAGAACTGGGGGCCGTCCACGAACTTCGAAATTCGCAAAAGTCGAGCATCCGTTTCTGTCACTCTAATAATAATCTTGTTGAAGTGACAGAGACAAATGATCGAAACTCAATTTCGAAGTTCGCGGTAGGACTTTCAACTGCTAGCGGAAAGCGGGAAGGTTTTTTTTAATGCAGCTGTCATTGTCTATGGATAAGTTTGCTTTTAAAACCGCGCTTAGTTGCCAGAGGTAAAAATAAGTAATTTTGCATAATATGAAGTTTGTAATTGGTACAAAAATATATTATATCACATTAATAATTTAAAAAACAAAACCTTTCTTTTAAAATTCTATTTTAACCTTATATTATTTTAATTTATAAATATTGTAATAAATAATCTGGTACTAATGTTGGTAGCAGTGTAAAAAATCGAAGATCGGAACAAATTCAATATGGCGTCTATCATAGGTGTGATGTGGCAGTCTGTGGTAGCACGCAGTGCGTTTTTGAGTCTGTTCGGAAAGTGACGACCTCTGGCAGCGAGAGACGCCCATATATCTCGCGTGACTTCTCTTATCGAACAACGCTGCGACTTTACGATACCGGCTGAGAGTGCGTTTTTGAGAAATAGACATTTTGACAGATGTAATTATCTATATCTTTACAATAGTGTGCGTAGCTATGTAACTAGCAAAAAAAAGGTCAGGAGTAGAAAAAGTATCTTATCTAAAATTGATTCTGTCTCAATGTAATTTTGAGATTGTTGCAGATTTTGATACAATAATTTGAACTATTAAAAAAAATGCTAAATGGTGTAAGGCGTGTTTATAGCCGTATATTTTTGATATTACCTCAAACAACTGGAGTAATTAGTGAAGGCCCTACTAAGCAAATTGTGATAGGTATGTTTTCAAATCATTTATTTCAGCACAGAATAATTTCGAACTCAATGTACCACCAAATTAAGTACAACAACTGTCAATAACCAACTTCTTGTACGATTATTTCATAAGTATATTGAAATAATGTGCAGTTTAAGGCAAAACAAGGTGTATATAAAATGCTTAAAAATATGTCCCAGTGCACTAGTGTAATAAGAACGTCGTAACATATTTTATAAGTGGATTATTATGATACATATTTTTGAACTTGACTGTATATTACAGATAAGTACCGTACCAGCGTATATATCCAATCAATTATTTCTCCAATAAAATCTCTCTCCCATAATTTCACCCACTTCAAAGCAACGGAAAAGATAAAACGGTCCTTTAAACCCGTTTCACAAGGGGATGCACGAATTAAAAAAAATCTTAATGAAGTGACAACCTTAGTATCACTTGGCAAGCTCCGCACCGCACTTACCTTGAAACTCTTTTCATACTTATCGTCGTTCACTAGACATTAAGTCACAAATACACGTTTTTAATGTAATGCTATTCACGTCGACGTACCGTCGGGTTTTGGCTGAGGGTGCTCCGGACGAGGATCCTCTTAATGGTTGAAACGACTTAAACTAGTAAATTAACCCGGTTCGCTAAGTATTATATATTTAGGCTATAAAAAAATAAAATTAATAATTGAATTAAACGTCTCATGAAAGTTTAATTTAATTTATTTAGGCTGGTTATAATTCCAGGACCAATTTCTAAATATTCTATACGATGCACACATCTACCCTACCTGCTGAGGCCACATATATATAATATGTGGAATCATCATACTATGACATTCATAGCAACCTTAACATAAATTTGATGATAAATTCGATTGCACAGTTGATTGTGCAGCAAGTTTTTTTAGACACAATTAAATAAATGTGTCTTTGAACTGTTACATTGTTCTTTTTATAGCAATTTTACGATCGTCAAAGAAGTAAAATGAGTAATGAAGTGACAACCCTAGCGTGCTCCGAAGGCAGCACTCTTAATGCACTGTCCTTACACTCTCTTCTACATTTTACTTACTACACTAGGGATAGAATTTACGAGAATAATATTCCGTAAGAGGCGAAATGAGTAAAGGAGCAAATTGAGCACGTTTTATGAGAAGCTTGAAAAAAGTGAACTCTGAAACATTATGTACTTTAAAGAAACGCACGTAGCGTTGCTATTGAGACAAACATATGTATGTCTTTTGCAATGCCATAGGGCAGTCTAGTAAGTGAAATCAAGATACAAGTATTGTATCAGATGCACACCAAGTCTACTACCCCGAACACCGAAATTCCTAAATTTAGGGGATTTGTCTCTGTCACTCTAATGACGCCATCGTTGGGGTGACAGAGACAAAAATCCCCGTAATTTTCGATTTTCGAAGTTTTTGATCGTCTAATGTTTGGACCTGTTACAGCGTAGTACTCGTAGCGATAAAAGTGCTACAACAGAGTAGCTACGGGAGAAGGAAAATAAAGCGTAGCTTTTCGTGACGTAACTAGTTTGCTACGCACTTCGTCGTAGACGACCATAACCATTTTGTAGAGGAAACCCACGGAGCTATAAAACGACCCCCTTATTCATAAACGTCTCCTTACTTAGGAAGCTGCTAAGTTTTCTTTGACCCTTTCCGTTTTATCAATATGTCTATAATACTGATAGGGACGAACAATACTTAGCGGCATGCTAAGTTAAGAGATATTTACGAATAAGGGCACATGATGCAAAAGTATATCCGTCCCTCTTTTTTTGATATAGTTACTAAAAGACGGGGAGTCTGTCTAGTATCATCATCATCAGCTTATTTTAGTCCACTGCTGGACGTAGGCCTCTTCTATTAACTATGCGTATAGACGCATTAGGAGGTAAATGCCCATAATCGCCACGCTGGGCAAGCGGATTGGCGATCACAGTAAAGTGTCCACTATGATGACGCTGCTGCCCATCATCAATCTTGTAGAATGGTCAGTGACACAGTAGCGACATAGGTACTATCAAACCAATCAAGCGCTAAGGCTAGTAGTAACCACATTTATGTTCAACGGTCAGCAATGATATCACATCACATCATCATTAGTCCACTGCTAGGCGTAGACCTCTCCTATTAACTACAATTGATGGACAGCAGCGTCATCATAGTGGACATTGAAGATTGATTGCAGGCCTACCCAATAGGGTGGTCCACGACAGTATGAAGAATTTATTTTCTAAAAATCTTACCTCCTAACTTGTTCTATTATACAAAAGTAGTCTATATACCAAATTTGAAGCCATTTGCTGATTATTTACTGGTCGCTCAAAACGGTCAAAGTTTCGCTGATCTCATAACAATCAAAAATTTACATTTCACCAAAATCATAAAATTGAAGCAGCATATGCTGAAATGAGTAGGCCTTATTGACAATCTATAGTTAAAGCCATGGTCACACCAGTTTAAAAATAAATTGGGGAGATTTTCATTTCATACATTTATGTACTGCCGAATTGTTGAATTTTGAGCGACCTCTAAATAATGCTCTATTACTTTGAAAATTGGTATACATTACTTTTAGGGGACATGTACAATAATAAACCCTGTGGAGTGGGAATATTAAAAAAATTTTTTTTTGGACCACCCTACTACCCAAGAATGACTTGGCTATGCCTGCAGTGTCACTGCTTTCATGTTCTAATGAATATTTTCAGATAATAAAGCCTTTGCTCACACTGTTGGAAGATTTCCCCGTCGCGTTTTCAACTTAGATTAGTTGGGCTAACCAGGTTTCATTCTACGGCGTGTACAGATGTTAAAAACGCTTTGTAAGATAATACGCATTAGACTTTAAATTGCAAATTACTTTGTAAAAGACAATGTTTGCTAAGCAAAAAATGTGGCTGGAATTTGCACAATTTTGTACAAATTTGAATAATATATTCACTTGCTAAATATATTCGGTTGCGAACTTCGTATGTATTATGTGTTTATTTGTGTTCTGTTGGCCTAAAAATTAAGATTTTATTTTGACGATACATAAATCGCAATTCATCACAAAACTTATATGTGTCTCTATTAATTAATATGAATTGGGTACATTCTTATCAGACATACAAATATCAGGTTTTAGACCTTGATTATTCGTTAAAAACATACGGTTTGCGTAATGGTAAGCGGTCGCCGTAGCCTGAGGACGCCTGAGGATTCGTGTGAGTTGTCAACTATAAAAAATGTACACTCCTTTTGACTGGTCCCTCGAAAGAAACTTGCAAGGAAACTTATTCCAACTTAAGCCATTATATGAAATCAAATTATCGCCCTCGCTGTTACTTGAATTTTTTGTACAGTGTCGATAGTTTGATTAAGTGTAGAAACAACGTATGGTCTGGTTTTATCGCCTATCATCGTGGAAGGCTGCTATCAAATTCTAATGAATGAAGAGCGTTAGCGATTAGCATTTTGGACTATAAGGGCAGACAGAAATTCCCTGGCAGATATAGGAAAAATATTTGAAAAGTAGAATGGTTGAAAATAATTAAATATTCCATTGTTTCAGACGTCGCATCCAATTATTATATCGATGGCAAAAGGCTTAAAATAATTTATATTTTAAATCCCGAACTATGCAATTATTGGACGCCATTGACAATTCCACTCGAAACTGGGCATTCCATCGAATTCGTGGAAATTTTACATATTTCACTCGTACCTACCTAATGATATTAAATTCCTTTTCGGCCGATAAATTAATCGTATTGGGTCGTAAATCTTTCTGGTGGCTCTACATTATGTCGGATTAAACAGATTTATATGAGCGACATGTCGGCAAATGGATTGAACTATTGATGAGACTATAACAATCGTCAGTAAGTAGAAACCAAAAAAATGTAAACAAATATGGCTGACTTTCCATAGCATTTGACGTCTTTGACACATATCGTGGAATACGTTCTCAGACATATTTTTACGTTAATACTATATATCAATCATTTTAAATAAAAATGTATGTGAACTCAAGGTTTTAAGTTAGTAATAAAAGCAAGATTGTGTTTTAAAGTTGCATGATTGTGGAATAATGCACGATAGATTTTATACATTAGGTTGCTAGAGTATGAAATGTTTTAACTAGGGATTTGGAAGAAAACAATCTATATTTTAGAATTGTAACTATCGTGAGACAGAAATATATTAAATACCGATCCGGCTTAGTCATGTAACTTAAGTCGAATATTGCTCGATACGTTTCGACTCATTAAGAGGGTCCTCAAACGGAGAAGGTCCTCAGCCAAAGCCCGACGTGTGCTGCGGGCCTGCGCCCTGCTAGAGCGGGTACTGGCCGTGGAGGGCGGTGGTGGGGGCAACAGTATGGTCTTAGGACTAATGGATTGGCCATGACATTGGTCTAAGGCGACCGGCGGGACGAAGAACCATACGTGCGTGAGGGAGTTCCGATATTGGCCTATCGCTTCAATTTATGAAACTGCTCGCCACCGGTCGCTTTAGTTAGACCAATGTCGTGGCCAGGTCATAAGGTGTCGTGAAGGATACATCATAGATGCCTGTCACCTAAAATTGTCTTTACATTACTAAGGTATCCTCGACGAAATTTCTTACCTTTCAAGAAATCTAACAGTCAAACAATAGAACTATCCTAACCAAAATGGCTTCATAACCAGACCCTCGTTCCATAGTTGCCAAGTAAACACTAATAATGGCCGGCAAACAATTAGAGCTGTTGGTTTGAAGCAATAACCTCTACTAATTTGTATTCGCTGAGCGAAGCTGCAATTTATCCTCAAGTTTCTTCAACTTGCTTCGATAGCCTATTAATAATGTGAATGTACATGTTATATAGAATAATTCCTGAGCTTGTTGGTACTGTTATACGCTTAGTCAATCATTTTTTGAGAAGTAGAAAGAGGAGGTCCATGTAATAGCAAAATACAAAAAATATCTTTAAAAGAAATATGATTATCTGTTAATTTTTAATCAGCAAAATTTAGAATCGATATCAGCTTACTCCATTTTTTTATAAAAACGCAAGAGTTTGCTTCTCTTGTGTGTTGTCAGTGAAGACACGGCACATACGGTAGGTACTGAAACTGGTCGCTTCCAATGGGCCTCATAAGTAGGTTCAAAGTCACCCAAAGAGAGGGCTATGCTGCGAGTCTCTCTGCTAAATCGTATTAGAGATGAGGCCATCCGTAGCAGAACCAAAGTAACCGACACCTATAGCTCTCCAAATCGCTAAACTGAAGTGGCAGTAGGCACGGCACATTACACGGAAAACCGATGGCCTCTGGATTCAATGTGGCGCAGGATCAGTCATTGTGGCAATCTTCGGGGGAGGCGTATGTTCTGCAATTTATGTATTATCCCTTTCAAAAAACCACAAAAAGCATTTTGAATGAAAAGGAGAAATTATGAATTATGTGAGTAACGGTGGTTTATTGAGCGTTTATGAATAATGCTGGGCTTATAATGGGCTTAAAATTCGGACGACGGTGTAGACAATAGCACCTAGGATCGGTTCTCAATACTCCATAACTTTAACTAGATCTTGGATCCCCGGATACGAAACTTTCAACAACTTTAGGAAGTTATCTAAGCGTTATTACTCCTTGATTTCAAATCTTATAGATACCCACCTCAAACCCGATCCCATAAATCTGAATGAAGTAAATGGCTTCCGTTTCTATATTACTTTTAGACTGAATAATAAAACTACCCTGATTTAAAACCTAATTTTAACCGTCCCGTCCGCTCTACATTTGAACCAGAAGTAGTTTATCTTCGTTTAAGCGACTGCGAAAAAGCTGTTTCAGTTAAACTTTAAACGGAGAGCGGTAGTCATTCAGAAAGTGAAATTTTAGTTTAGTTTGAAAAGGGTTTTGCGGTTGGAGGCGCAAAAAGGGACCGTGCCGCAACAGTGATTAATGATGGATTTGCTTTAGAATGTAAAAAATATGACATCATTAGGTACGAATTATCCTAGAAGCAAAGAGTGAGCCGAGAAGTAATAATTCCGAGAATAATTTCCACGATTCGTAAGCCAATAGTTCGCTTGGAAACGCAACTACTCAACTGGGCGCAACTAAAGAACTCAAGATGATTGGTAGGTATCCAAGCAAGTGATGAAAACTTTCAAACGTCCACCAGGGGGGGGGGGGATGAGGGCACTTGCCCCCCCCCCCCTGAACCGGTTCTGTTTATAACATCCAGGGGCCTATTTCTCGAAAGCTTATAACTTTTAATACAAGCGGAAGTCCTTATCTAATTAATAGTGTTAAAAAGACTTCCACTTGTATTAGTTACAAGCGTTCGAGAAACGGGCCCCAGCAGTGGATACATATTGTGTACTTCGTCTTATACCTTTTGCAGCATGATCGCTAGAAGTCATGAATTTTTATCAGATCCCTGGAAAGGTAGACCCACGGTAAGCTCGTCTAGACCATATTGATTAATTCCTGATAAAGAATTCAAGTCAGACCCTTTTACTTTATTTCGACTTCGTTATTATGTATTTTAACAAACTATTCCTTTTGACTTCTGAAAGGCAAGAGGTCCGGTACAATTTTTTTACCATATTTACATCTCACAGTATACTTAATTGAATTTTTTTTAAATACAATAATCATTATAGGTGTTTTTTAGGGTTCCGTAGCTAAAATGGCAAAAACGGAACCCTTATTAGATTCGTCATGTCCGTCTGTCCGTATGTCCGTCTGTCACAGCCGATTTACTCGGAAACTATAAAAGCTACAGTAACGAAATTTGGTAAGGATATGTGTTGTATGAACCGCTACAGGATTATGATACTAAATTGTAAAAAAACCATTGGGGTGGAGGCCCTACATGTAACTGAGGGATAGAAAAAAAATTTAGTTGTATGTAAGCGTGTGGGGTATTAATAGAAAGGTCTTTGAAAATGATATTAAGGTTCATCTCATTTTTATTTAAGCAAATCGTTTTCGAGATATCAGCTCTCAAATTCTGAAAAATGTGTCCCCCCCCCTCTATTTTTTAAACTACGCGACATGAAATTCTAAAAAAACTATAATAATCAGTGGTCGGATATCCCGGTGCAACACCAGGGGATACCAAGTAGAAAAGTTAATATGGATATGACCTAAATTCCCGGGCTTAGTTAAAAAAAAAAAAATAGGTATACTTAAAAAGGCAGCTCAAATTGCGAACATAAACGAAATCTTTGGGCGTGTTCACAAACCATTGTTCAAAACACTTTTTTTTAATTCGGACAAGTTTAGGCTTGTTCGACTCAGGATCACGAGCTCTTTTAATTCTGATAGGTGAAAAAAACTGTCCCACAATTTTCGTATATTTTTAATTTCTTCCATTACGCTATCGCCATACAAAGTCAATAAAAACGATAGCGTAATGGAAAAAAAAAAATTTTTGGACACTTTTTTTCTCCTAGTAGGATTGAAAGAGCTCGTGATCTTAAGTCGAACAATCCCAAACTTGTCCGAATTAAAAAAAAGTGTTTTGAACAACAGTTTGTGAAATCTGAAGTGTATCTTTACAAATTTGCTCCACTGACATCCGTAGAAGTGGAAAGGACTTTTTCGGCGTACAAATGGATTTTAGATGTGAAAAGGAATCGATTGAAAATATAGAATCTAGAGAAAATAATTATATGATATTTTAACTTAATAGAACCTAGTAAGCCATAATTCTTTCATAAAATACATATATTTACTCTAATGTGTCTGCATAGGTGTGTCAAGTCTTCATGCTTAAAAATGTTTGATTTTATGTTACATACACGAGGATGTTTAATCCGTAACCAGGTATATTTTTTCTAACTTAGTAATTGATGACCTCAGGAAGACCATGTACCATTTAGTGGTTATTGGATACAATTTTTCTTTAACTTTAAATTAATAAAATTTTGAGGTATCTGCGGGAGACCTCACCTAAAATGTTTAATTTAGGCTGGGTATGGATATTGTTTTAATCCTGATCACGGATTAAAATAATCGTGTATTATATGATATTTCTGTTTTATTTACGTTCGCAATTTCTAGAACCTATTGTGCCTTAGTAAAAAGCTTATATTTTTAAAGCTAAACTCTTTTATTTAAGAATATTCATACCAAAAGCCTATTTGGTACTAAGGTCAATATTAAACAAAATTTATAACCTATCTTTTAAAATAATTGTCGAAATCGCATAATAATAAACGCTTGTATGTACATGCACTTATTTTGTTACAAAATATTACTAAATTTTACTGGATGTAATTTTGTGGAATCCCGTGGTATATCCATATTAGTATAATGTTTGAGGTCATTCACCCCTTGTTGCACCGGGATATCCGACCACTGATAATAATTAATAAACTCTATCAACGATTTTTAGTTTGATTACATTATCTCCCATAGTTTTTGAGGTAGGTTGATTTAACTGTATTTTTTTATCAATAAATTGATAATGGTACGGAACCCTTCGCGCGCGAGTCCGACTCGCACTTGGCCGGTTTTTTCCCTTTAAACTAACATTTATTGTACAAAATCAGAAAAGGTAAAATATATAAATATCGGGATATCGAGAAAAATACACAATATATTAATAAATTACAGGTGATTACCAACTGTAAATCGAAGATGTATTGTAATGAATAATAATATCCAATTTTAAATGTGTTATTTTTCATGAAATGTTAAATTAGCGACACAAATCTTTCTTGAGACACATTCATATTAAAATGAAGTTTCACGCGGGCTACCCACGTTTTTAAATCGAAAAATGCTTGACATATTTGGCTCCGTATTCTTCTTCTTCTTCGCTTCGTTCGACGCGTAATTGGTTATTGAGGAAGCGTCTCGTATACGGAGCGAAACAAAACGAGCATTTTCCGACTTAAAAACGCGTGAAATAGTATTGTCTCAAATTAGCGATTGTAAAAAAACAAATAGGTACTAAATTACCTGCATTTACAATAGCGTCCTACAAAAATTTGCAAATTATACAGATAAGATACGACAAGAATTCACACCACGAATATTTTACATGGGTGAATCAACTTTTTTCAGTCTGTTACCAAATTTACCATGGTTACGGTCGCCAGAGTCACGCTGGTAAATGCAAACATACAAGAAGTGCATGTTTGTAGGTGGCCCATGAAGGAAAGGGTTTATTAACATCAGAAAAATGTATGTTAGCATAGTTTAAGTATCATAATTTACCATAATACCGTGACCGCCTGAGTCACAGTAACCATGGCAATAACAGACAGAAAAAGTTGATTCACCCACATATAATATAAGTTACAAAGATAAGATAAGACTAGTATTTGCACCACTTTGATTCAATAACGCGACTCAAGTTTTCGCAAACAATACCGCGGAGGGATACGAGGGTAACGACTAAGGGCCGGATTAACACTTGAGATTTATTTACCCTACAAGACATCCCGCACCGGTTTACCCTTAAGGATGGTACACAAGTGTAAGTAATTACCGAAATTACATGAATGTATAAATTGAAATTATTAATTACTGAAAATTGATGAACGTGAATTGTAATGTGAATGTGGCTTGTACAGACAAGTTAGACAATATAGATACCCTACATACGTATACACAAATACTATTACTATTACTATAATACATATCGTATATACGTATTGTTTGCACTCAATCAATCTATAAAAAATAAATAATAATAATATATTTATTGTTTCACAAAAACATTTTACAGTAGGTATAACACTTTTTAGACAAAAATACAGTACCTATATTAGCATGTTAATTCACGTTGATACTTGTAATAGGGAAAACCCTGTGCTACAAGCATCAGCTACCTTCCAGCTTGTCTGTATAGCATGCTAGACTACTAGTTCAAAGTGATTTTTTATTTAAGTAATATTATATGTATAATAATAATAAGGTAAGAGATTAAGAGGTAAGAAAAGCAAAACTAACGGAATATAAAACTATACATTAGGTAATTGAACTTAATCATAGATATAAGTAACGACCATTTCAATGTGTGTGTGCGCGCGCGTGTGTGTATGTGTGTGTATGTGTGTGTGTGTCTTTAAGATCTATGGCTACCTATGGCTCTAAGATCTAAGGGAAATTATGGGATAACTGGCTACTCTCCTGTTCTTGTATTTAAGAACAGGTGAATTGGTTACGAGCTACTTACCTATAACTTTTTAGTTTGATTATCCAACATTACAAAATGTATGTGCATATACCTACACCTTAATTAAGTTATATAATTATATCTGTATAATTCTGTTTTATTACCTGGACTGTACGTGGTATGTGCCTAATACTAATTTCATATTGCAGGATTTGTAAGAGATAGCACACGATTTAATGATTACCTGATTACATCAAAAAGTTTACTAACTACATCAAAAATGTATGTTGCCTTCAGAGTCTTGTCAAAGGTGCCGCAGCCTTAACCGAGTTTATGTTAAAAGAAATGATATTTTCTGGTCTTTCAGCGTAATATTTATCACTTTAGGTCAATCTTATAATACACAAATGAAAGTCACAATAAAAACAGAGAATTACGAGAGTTAGCACAAAGAAACGTCAAGTCTAAAGGTGTATTTAGACAAAACGAGCATTCGCTCATTCTATCCCCCCTCGTTTGGTCTAAATGTACCTTAACATACTTAAATGTCCATTTCCAAATCCTTTTATTTCCTCGTCTAGTGTGTAAGAAGCTTTACCCTTGTTCCGAATCTGCGGGTTAATGGAACTTTTTGTCATTTTAATCACGTCCCGTTCGGAGGGTTGTTCAGAATATTCTGTTTAAATAATCTAGCGTAGATAAAGCCACCGCCAATAGAAATGGCGAATAATGTAAACAAACGAAATAATACCGTATCCATACGAATTGCGCGGTAAGTAAAACAGTGGTTTTCAAAGCATACCTACACTTGATCGATCAATGGAATTCTAAGCTACTATAGAATCATGTTAAAATGACAAGTAAGTAGTGAGAGATAAATAAATAAAATAAATAAATATCTTGGGACATCTTACACAAATCAACCTAGTCCCACGGTAAGCTCAATTAAGGCTTGTGATGTAGGTACTAAGCGACGATATAAATATATAATACATAGATACTTAAATACATAGACAGCCATGACCAAGGAACAAATATTTGTGATAAATAAATACACAAATAATGCCCTCGCCAGGATTCGAACCCGGAACCTCCAGCTTCGTAGACAGGGTCACTACCAACTAGATATCCTACAATTTGATTTATTATTTTGTTATAGTTCTGGACTGGCCTAGGCTCCAATGGTTAACTATCATCATCATCATCATCATCTCAGCCATTAGACGTCCACTGCTGAACATGGGCCTCCCCTCTGGACCTCCACATGTACCGGTTAGATGCGACCTGCATCCAGCGTGTCCCGGCGACCTTCATAAGGTCGTCTGTCCATCTTGTGGGTGGACGTCCTACGCTGCGTTTGCCTAGCCGTGGTCTCCAATCGAGCACTTTTCGACCCCATCGACCATCTGCTCTGCGTGCAATGTGGCCTGCCCAGTGCCACTTCAGCTATGGTTAACTGTACGTGAGCGAATATTTGGTATTTTACGGCGTTTTTATTTCGTCATAGTCGTCTTGGCAAGTATTGTTTCAATACATGACTCTAATAGTGCAGTGTTATTCACTAAGGACTAAGGACTAACCGCCTTGCTATCAGCGCTGTGTCAGCGCTGCGACAGCGTCGAGCCTAAAAATGGTATTCACTAATGCACTTTAAACGACACTAGCGCTCGGCGACAAATGCGGCGTGAGCTAGAACTACACTGCGTCGAGAGTTACCGCCTACAGTTCGACGACGAGCTGTTCTACGTTAGTGAATACCGTTTTTCGCAGCGCCTGCGCTCGACGTCGAAGTGAAGGCTGTCTCGTCGTCGAGGTCGTTGATGAACGCAGCGTCGAATGTGTGAATAAGAGAATAGCATAACTGTTATTTGAATATTAACGTAATTTAGTACCAATACCTAGCCCAGCGTAATCAATGTTATTGCTACTCGGCCTCCCGGCTCTCTCTTAAACGCTCCTCTGAGGATCGCTTACGTACCTATACGTTGTATAGGGTTGTTTACATTTTTCGCAATTCCTATTCACGGCGACTTTACAACATTCTTCTCGTTTCACCAATCAGGTTAACAATGACGCTTTATTTGATATCCGATTATCGACAATCGGGTCTGAATACAATGATATAGACTCTACGGTCTACGCGATTAATGATAGTCGTCTGCCGGCAAGGCAATCCCATATTGTGTAGTTTAAAGTGTACAGTGACTACTTTAGTTTGTACTGTCATGTTGTATGTTTTTTGTATAAATAAATAACTTTGGGGGAGGCCTATGTTCAGCAGTGGACGTCTTTCGGCTGATGTGATGAAATAAATATGTCTCATGTGCTTTTACTTTCAGAACCAACTCTGCAGAGAAAGCTCGGACGGAAAACATCGAAACATCGAATTTTGTTTTATAAAGGATCAAACCCTTTTTAAGTACTGAGAGTAAAAAACGGTTCCAACCCTTTAAAAATGTACCTTAATTACCAACAGAAGATACTTCACTTTTTTAGCTAAATAAGTAATTAATCTCGCTCTAGTTTTCGCTACGCGAATAAATTCAAGAGTTCACTTCGGTTAATTCGCGTAGCCAACGTCATAGCATTTATCTATTATAAATTTATTATTTTACATCTAATACTTTTATAGTAAACTTAATGCCTTAGGACAATATTTAAGTACTATACCTAACTATATTCTTACTGCCGTGTGGTGACGGCAATAAGAATACATTTGTCACCACCCTAACTCCTCCTGCGGGTGCCGGAAGAGTCGACTAAGGGATTGAAGTGTCACTGACCATTATTTCATAAAAGATTGATGATGGGCAGCAACGTCATCATAGTGGACACATTACTGCGATCGCCAATCCGTGTGCCCAGCATGGCTATTATGGGCATTTACCTCCTAATGCGTCTCTACGCATAGTTAATAGGAGAGGTCTACGTCCTGCAGTGGACTATGGTATAACCTTAGGTTAAACAGAAAGTTGTTTGGTGTATAATCGTACAAATTGAGAATTAATATTTCAAATAAATGTAATTAATGATCGATTTACCTGACGTAAATAAAGTTATGCGACTATACATAATTAAGCATTAAGTATGTAGCACTTACATAAACAACGAATTATCTATATATATAAACGGCAATGTCCTGACTGACTGACTGACTGACTGACTGACTGACTGACTGACTGACTTAAATCAACGCACAGCCCAAACCGCTGGTCCTAGAAAGTTCAAACTTGGCATTTAGATTCTTTATAATGTCTAGAGGCGCACTAAGGACGGATTTTTGAAAATACCTCCGTTAAAGGGGTTAAATGGGGGGTTAAAGTTTGTATGGGGAAACAAGATTAGTTGGGCTATTTTATGCGAAACTTCACAGGAATGTTTTTAATAATAAATAAGTAAACACGTGTTTCAGGTTTTTTGAAAATTCATTCCCTGTAGGGGTTAAATGGAGGGTTAAAGTTTGTATGGGGAAATAAGATAAGTTGGGCTATTTTATTCGAAACTTCACATGAATGTTTTTAACAATAAATAAGTAAACACGTGTTTCAGGTTTTTTGAAAATTCATTCCCTATGGGGGTTAAATGGAGGGTTAAATTTTGTTTGGGGAAATAAGATTAGTTGGGCTATTTTATTCGAAACTTCACACGAATGTTTTTAACAGTAAATAAGTAAACACGTTTTTCAGGTTATTTGAAAATTCATTCCCTATGGGGGTTAAATGGAGGGTTAAAGTTTGTATGGGGAAATAAGATTAGTTGGGCTACATATTTTATTTGAAACTTCACAGGAATGTTTTTAATAATAAATAAGTAAACACGTGTTTCAGGTTTTTTGAAAATTAATTCCCTATGGGGGTTAAATGGAGGGTTAAAGTTTGTATGGGGAAATAAGATTAGTTGGGCTATTTTATTCGAAACTTCACACGAATGTTTTTAACAATAAATAAGTAAACACGTGTTTCAGGTTTTTTGTAAATTCATTTCCTATGGGGGTTAAATGGAGGGTTAAAGTTTGTATGGGGAAATAAGATTAGTTGGGCTATTTTATTCGAAACTTCACACAAATGTTTTTAACAATAAATAAGTAAACACGTGTTTCAGGTTTTTTGAAAATTCATTCCCTATGGGGGTTAAATGGAGGGTTAAAGTTTGTATGGGGAAATAAGATTAGTTGGGCTATTTTATTCGAAACTTCACATGAATGTTTTTAACAATAAATAAGTAAACACGTGTTTCAGGTTTTTTGAAAATTCATTTCCTATGGGGGTTAAATGGAAGGTTAAAGTTTGTAAGGAGGAACCAGATTCGTTGGGCTATTTAATTCAAAACGTCAAGTGTTGTTCTCAATGAAGAAGTAGGTACTTATCTACATACCTCTACCATGTTATATACATGTTATATTTATGTAGTACGAGTATTTTACCTCGAGTACTTGTATTAAAAAAAATACTTCTAAGGGGGTAAAAATGGGGTTGAAAGTTTGTATGAAAAAAAGTTTAGTTTTAGATTAAGAAATTTCATATTGCGTAAACTAATTTAGAATAAAAATCTAAGAAAAGTAATTCCAGGATTTTTCAAAATTCACCTCCTAAAGAGTTGAAATGGGGATCTAAAGTTTGTATGGTGAAACAAGATAAGTTGGACTATTTTATCCGAAACTTCGCAGGAGTATTTTGTAAATTAAATGAGAACATAAATAATTAAGATCTATTTAAAATTTTCGAAAAACATTCAAACAAAGGTTAATTATTTATGTTTACTTCTGGTTCTAGAGATTCCAAATTTAGCACGTAGGTTCCTTTAAGGGTGTAGGGGTGGTTTAAAAAAATTTAAGTCAAAATCCACACCCTAAGGAGTGCAATGATGGGGGTCCAGAGTTTGTATGGGAAAACTTAATTATTTAAACCATTTTATCCCAAACTTTACAGGAGTATTCCTAAACATAAAAAGATAAAGATGTGTTTTAGGTTTTTGAGAATTCAACCTCTGAAAGGGGTGAAATGGTTAAACAGTAAAAAAAACATCATGGATATCGTTTCTGTGGTTTATCGAGTCACTGTGGTGGCAGTCCTGATTGACTGACTCATCACCGGTTAAATGTTTTGGCTTGACTATTCTACCATAAGAGAAAAGGACGAAGCCTGTGGCGGATTACATTATTGTTTTGTAGGAGGGTGAATATCTGAGAATTTCAACCGCCTAATTTTGGTGGCATCATTTTTGCCGAAATTCCTATACGTCTCAATGTTATACTTCGCCATTTGTATAAGGTATCGTGCCTCCTTAAAATGACAAAGTAGCACATTGTAACGAATAGAATCTTCGACAAAAATGATGCTACCAAAATTAGGCGGTTGAAACGCTTAGATATTCACCCAGGAAATGACGATGCCTGCGTTGCTAATTTTATTTCGTTTAGTTTATTTGCAATTAAGTCTTTAATTATGTCATACTAATATGCTGTTCAATGAAACAGACTTCAGACAGAATGTAGGTAATAAGGTAAGATTCTACTTCGGTTTAGGAAAGGTAAGAACTGCGATCCCACACAGAAACGAACGGCTATCAAAGTAGGTTTTGGGTTAGGTTACAACTGCGACCCCACATAGAAACGAACGACTCTCAAAGGAGGTTCAGGTTAGGTTTTTACATTTTTTTTCATAGAAGTCCAAAATCTACGCGTGCGAAGCCGCGGGCAAAAGCTAGTGATATCGTAAACAAGAAACGTCTTCAAAAAAACTGAATGTAAATTGGGAGTGTAACACTTGGGTACGCAGATTTTTATTGTCCTTATTTCTTTTAACCCTTATTTATCCTGCATTATGACTATCATGAGAAACTCAATTGAGTATAGACGTTCGAGACATAAATGTGATTTAAGTCACGAAATTACATCAATAATTCGATTATAAGGGTACTCAGTAACATTGCCCGCGATGTCAGCAGCCCATAGCCAATATCGGTTTTCTATATTTTATAGGTGATTACGAGTAAATGGAGATTACCGCTCAATTTACTTTAAAACAATATTCCATTCGAATATTCGATGCGGAAAAACGTAAACATTGAAAAGTGATTAATGTTTTAAAGGGTATTATTTACAGTTCGTGAGCTTTGATGGCATCCGGTAGCCGTTCCGTGAGCTCCATATCGGGGTTATAACCATCATCATCATCCTATCGCAGTCCACTGCTGGACATAGGCCTCCCCAATTTCACGCCACCGTTTTCGATCTTCGGCTGCTCGCATCCAGCTCCTGCCAGCCATCCTGCGCAAATCGTCGCTCCACCTTGCCTGAGGGCGTCCTACACTACGCTTGCCGAGACGCGGTCTCCACTCAACTCGTTTACCCCAACGGTTGTCGGTTCTACGGCTAATTTGGACAGCCCACTGCCACTTTAGCTTGCCAATATGGTGGGCTATGCCGATCACTTTAATTCTCTGCCGAATAACCTTAAGGGGTTATAACCGTTCGATTTAAAAAAATCGGTTCACAATTCTAGGAAATGTCGAGTTACGTAGGTAGGTATACCCACATACAAAAAAAAACAGTCCAATTGAGAACGTCACACTTTTTTCAAGTCGGATAAAAATTAAAGCCTTTTTATATTTTAAGGTACATTTTTATCCAAAACCATATCATGTAACATTTGATACCCAGTAATTAACATGACCGTGAAACCAGCCCGTATTTGTGCGTAACACGGTATTGATTTTAGAGGCGCGCGCAGCCATCCCCACCCATGGGGGCAAAAAAGGGGGGGAATCGAACCTTTTTATGGGGGCTCGGGAATCTGAGGTTAATGCTGTGATGTGTCAGCTACTGACAAAGTGAGATGTCTCGAGTTTTTAAGACGTTTTTATGATAATTAGTAAAGCTATCGAAGTTTTTGTGATACACAAATCAAATTTGTTTTTTTTTCTTCAAGTAGTCACACTACTTTGTACTATATAAATTGTGTATTACTTTAGACGTTTATTATAAATATGTAAGTACCTTATTGATAAAATAATTAACAAAAATGTACAGGTATATTAAGAGGGAAAAATTTACAGAACATCCTTAAAACTAAAATAATAAATTATAATAAATAATAAACTATACAAATTATAAATTAATATTAGATGTCCAAGGTGGGGATCGAACCCACGTAATCAGCTCTCGCGGCTGATGCCTGTACCGCTTGGCAACTCGGTCTTAGCGCTGACGTTGACGATCTTGATATCTTTTCTTTGGTATATGACATTTAATATTTATATAATAATAAATACAGATATCGTTGAGATGCCAATGCCGGACATAGTCCCAATAACCGATATTGTATATCAGAATAAAGCTGCATAGTGTCGAAAATTAGGTGTTTTAATATTTAATTTACAGGGTTTTACCTTTAAGTTTTATTAATTTAGAATTTAAGATGCCATATACCAAAAAAGACCAAGTTCACCAACGGCCCAGGTGGGATTCGAACCCGCGTCGTTACTTTTGGGGGCCGATCCCTGAAATCACTCGGTCACCCGGTCCCAGCGGACAGAAGCGGAATTTAAAAATTCTGATCCAGTAAAGTATCGATATGCAATCTATATTTTATCTAGACTTGTATTAAAAAAGGAGTTTCTTCATTTTGATGGCAACTCTCCCAAATAAGAAAGAAGAAACATCTCACATAATAAACCAAATCACAAAAAATCATTCGCCGTGTAAGGTCATTTATTTATCACAAATGTTTGTTCCTTGGTCATGGCTGTCTATGTATTTAAGTATCTATATGTATCTATCTATTATATATATCGTCGCCTGGTACCCACATCACAAACCTTAATTGAGCTTACCGTGGGACTAGGTCGATTTGTGTAAGATGTCCCAAGATATTTATTTATTTATTTATTTTATTTTATTAAAAAAAAGCTTTTATTGTTTGAGTGTGACACACTGTTTTAAGCGCGCTATGCGAATAAGAATAAGAATCAATTTTAAACGACTATTGATAGCGATCTTTAACTACGAACAAGATAAGCGAGAAAGCAATAGATCAGATAAAAGTTAAAATAAAGACGCAAAATTTGAGGAAAACGCTTATTGGAGATGGAGACACCGCTGACACCGGCCATTCGTATTAGAATAGGACCCGTTTCTGTCGTCTTCGACCACAGATCACTTGCCCAACAGACACAATAAGAAAGATTTAGACGATTATATATAATGAATTCCTTGTCAATCGGTGGGAAATTGAATGATGAACAATATTGCTTTGCTCTTCCGCAATACAAAAATTGAAATTGAATATAAGTGGAGTCGATGTTAAGTGCTTAATTTTTTGATTATTGGATAAATAAATGATTAACGTATTGAAATACCCAAATCTTCCCGTGGGTGTCGTAAGAGTCGACTAAGGAATTGAAGTGTAACGAATTTTCCTTTGTAACGGATTAATGGATCATTTTTTGACAACATCCGTGACAAAATGTCGTTTATCTAATGCTTCTGAAAAGCTGGTGAAGCGATATTGGCAATATGTTCTCGAGATTTACGAATAAATAAAAATAGCTACTATCAATATAAATAAAAAAAGGCTATATGTGTATTTTACCTATGTTTTGTGAACTATAAAGATTTTACATACATACAAAGTGTAAGTGATCTAATTAAATATTTAGCAAACGGGTTACTCACGTAATGTAAGTCGATAATTGCTCGACATATTTCGATCCATTTAAAGAATCCTCATCATGGATCATGATCATGATGGACCTTGACGAGAGTAACCCGTTTGCTAAATATTTAAAAATATGTTTGAGTTTCATGTCAAGGTCGATTTACACCAAACGACCGAATGCTCATTCTATCCCTACTCTACGAAATTCGTTCGTTACACAAAACGTGATTCGTCGAAATTCGTTGATTTCGTAGAGCGGGGGATAGAATGAGCATTCGCTAGTTTGGTGTAAATCCACCTTTAGTTATAATTGTAAGTGATCTGTGACCCAGCATTACAATTCGGCACCTCGGACCCCAAACGCGAACCTATCCCTTCCGCCTTGCGCCCACCCTATCCATCGCTTATTACCTATTTCAACCTTAATTTATTCAATGATAAGACTCATTTTACTTTGCATAAACCGTTTCATAAATAAGCAACGTTCAAGGAATAAATTTTGGAAAAAATGAAGATTATTTTCTTTATAATTTATTGTGAGATATTATTATTTATAGGCACAAATCTCGAGATGGCTATTAGGTGGCTTTTTCTTGACAAAGGGAGAAAAAAGCGCTGTGGGAAGAAGACTTACAATCGTTTCGTTGCTACGTTTTCTTTTTAAAACGTTTTTATGGGTTTTGCATCATATTTGACATTTTAACGCTCAAAATAGTACGAAGTGTATTCGTACTCAAAATAATTCAAATAGGTAACCCGTGCAAATTTTGATAAATTCGTGTTTTGAATATAAATCTGGCATCCAATGAATATTAAGCAAATTTAAGTGCAAATTACATAAAACCTCAGCTTAAAATGTTGTTGTTTCATCGCAATATCTCTTTGATTGTTCTAAACATTGACAAGTACCTACTTGAGTTTTAAACTCACATGAAATTATTATCACGTAAACAAACACTTTTTGAAAACATCATAACAGTTTTCTCTGCAATTATACAATAATCATCACGTCAAATGATGTTGCATACTCAAAAAAACTCGCAAAGTATTATAATCACTCAAAAAAGCACTGAAAAATATCATTTCTGTAAAGATTTTCGTCAATAAACGCTGTTACGGTTGGTTAGCCTTCAAAACATCTGACATTGCGATGTCTAGATTGTCTATGTACCGTAATGTTGGCATGACAATATATCGATATTAATACTTAAAAGTACAACTTGGGAAAATGCAATTAAAATAAAATGCAGTAATTTACCAAAATTGTTGTAGTTAATTTCAATGTTTTTGATATAATATTGTACTAATTAATTCTCTTTCTGACAGACGATGCAAAATCGATAAATCCTCTATTTACGTAAGTAGTGAAATTATATATCGCTGACATTTCATTATATCGACATTTCTAATCACTAGTGATTGTCTTTGATCATCGTTGACGTTTTGTTTGTTTACACGATAAGACAAGTAAGGATGAATGCACTTTATGTAAAATACCATTCCCAAAATAACCAAAAAAGTGTCAGGTGTGAGTAAATACTGAACCCCTCCGTTAATAAGTACTAAAAATTTTAACTAAAAATTGTACGTGAACTCAACCTTTAAGTTGGTGATAAAACAAAGATTGTATTCTAAAAGTGCGTGATGATGAAATAATGCAAGTTTTTAGGTTTGATTATCTTTTTTGTTTTCTACGGATAACGGTATACATAATATATGATTCGTTAGAGGTTTTCGATGGCTGGTGAAAGAAACTATTTGGTTAAAAACCGACCAAATAAACTCTATTAAGTAAATTAAATATAGCATCGTTTAATACGGCCACCGCACAGCGATTAAATCTAGCTTTTACGTGAAAAGCCTAGATTTATAGCCGGAATTTACAGCTGATGGAGACGATATGTCGCGGCAATTGACTGGACTTTAGCCAGAGTGGCCGTAATTAAGCACTTAGTTGTTTCGCGTTAAATCAGTGTTTTTAGCAAAAGATATACGCGAAAGTGGTTTTCGGGAGGAACGAACCACCGCGATAACAATTCTACCGTCATAATAAAAAAGGGCACATCTAACATAATTTTTCAAAAATATACCATGTACATAATATTTGGAATCAGTAGGTAAAATGTTAAGCTTCCAGCTGACTCGTCTTTGAGTCGTCGTATCTACTAGTTGTGCCTTTTTCGATTACTCTCCCATAAAATATGTCAATATAATACTTAACCAAAATCTATGAATATGTCGACTTTTATCCGCAATTTTTCAGTTAATCCCATATTAAATGTTTCTCAAACTCATCTAAAAGTTGCAAAACAAATGTCCATGCTCTAGCAGAGACAATTTTTCAATTTATAACAAGCAACACGAAGCGAGATAGATTAAAAGAAATTTCAATTAGTACCTCATACTTGTAGTTTTTTGCCCGAAGTCCTTTGGCCCGAATGACCTAACCAAACCCTCTTTTTATTTCGCTACATTCTTTCACAAACTAGGTTACATCGCGGAAACAGTAAAAGTACCAATACTGATTGATTTGTATTATTCACGTAGTCGTATCACGGCCATCTCCCGTCAGCCAAGATTTACGGCCGCCGGTATTGCTTTCAGTGTATTGTTGCCTTTATCGCTGACAATCTCATATCTGACCAATTGGGTAGAGTGGATGCTTCCTTAATTGAAAAGGCGGTATTTATAAATATTAAAAATATTTTTACGGCACAAATCAATTATTTTATTACATCATTTTTGACTTCCAACATTGGAGCCAACCAACTTTCATATGCATATGGTGTTATAAAAACTTATTTGACATCAACCATCTATTTTTAACCAATGCGCGCAGAACCAATAGCCGTTGGGGCGGAAAGGTTCTCGAGTGGCGCCCATGTACCGGAAAGCGCAGCGTGGGTAGGCTCCCCACAAGGTGGACTGATGACCTGGTGAAAGTCGCAGGAGTCCGCTGGATGCGGGTGGCGCAGGACAGGTCATTGGGGCAATCTTTGAGGGAGGCCTATGTTCAGCAGTGGATGTCTTTCGGCTGATATAATGATGATGATGATGATCTTATTTTAGGCGCATTTGATCATAATCTAAGGGGCAAGCAATATGTTGTAAATTAAATAATAAAAGTTGGCTCTCCTTAGTTGGTAAACTTCCGTATTTTTTCTTTGGTATGTGGCATCTAATATTTAGACTATAATATATTTGGGTCATACAGCAGCGTCTGCGAAAACGGGCGTATCGCTGACGCAGAAAGCGTTAAGCGTAGTTGCTTTTCGATTGTCGATGTAGTTTCACCGAAAGAGTTAAGAACCAGAGGCCTATCGGTACATATTTGTCCAAGAAGAAAATTAGGGTTCCAGATATTTTTTGTCAGCCTACGTAGCCTAGTTGGTAGTGACCCTGCCTACGAAGCTGGAGGTTCCGGTCTCGAATCCCTTCGAGGGCATTTTTTGTGTTTTCATCATACCTGGGATAACTCGGGGCATTTATACGAAAGAGATGTAGCAAAATATTTTATCGACTAAAAATATATCGATATTACTGTGAATGACAACATCAAAATGTTATTCGGCATAAATAAATATTAGGTACTTACTCTTCAATTAAAATGAAAAATCAATTGAAACGGCTAGTTTCGCGTTTATTTTAAAATTGTTTTCAAAATGTACAATTAATATTTAAAAAATCAATATTTAAATTGTCATTTTGATTAAAATGACATCTGCATACAAGAGGCCCGATATCAGATATGACATCGAACCTCTGTACTGTAATCGAGAATGTTCAATAAGCACATTTTTTATTATAATTATATCGACATCTTTTTAATCGATATCAAATCCCTATAACTTGCCCCCAGTTATCCCAGGTATGGTTTTCATTTATCACAAACATTTGATCCTTGGTCGTGGCTGTTTATGCATTTATGTATTATATATCATGTATCTATATATTATATATATCGTCGTCTGGTAATCACATTACAAGCCGTTATTGAGCTTACCGTGGGACTAGGTTAATTTGTGTAAAATGTCCCAAAATATTTATTTTATTTTTGAGCGCCAAAGCCGTTCGTCGCCATATACCTATTTTATGATATGAGATTATGTGGACTGGACAATGATATGACTTCAATCTTCAAATTCCTCAAAATTTCGACAGTCCATAACTTATATGTTCTGTATAATTATATATCTGTAAAGTTTCATATATCCCTTCTAACTTGGAAAGGTCCCTTGAGTATCATAAATTTGACTAGATATTCTAGTCTTATCTTCAATTCGTGACCTACGATAATGGACTCTATTTCAATACGATAAAGGATTAGACTAATATCAGATAAATTCGTCTAAAAGAGGATTTGCATTGAAATATGTTGGTTGGACCAGCAAACTGGTACTCAACTATCAAGTGTATCTACATACTTAATGCGTTCCAAAAAGTATAACGTTTGAATGTTTGTTCATTAATCAATAAATTAATATCATAGGACAATTTCAGACAAATCGACATCTCGAGTCTCACCGGTATATACTTAATAAGGCGTACCTTGTTTGTGTCTATATGAAGAAACATTATCTAATAGGTACAATACATACTATTTGCAATAGTTTTTTAAACAGATTCAATCTATGCATTATATATATTTAAACATCTAAATAGATTTGAATGCAGTTTTATTTATTTAAAAAAATAAAGGAATATCTCCTTTAAGTAAAATGTGCCAAGGATTTGAGGTAGTTTCCCTCCAACGCCTGATTTATCTTTCCACCCTGTATATAGTGCATTACACATACCAAATGGCATTCTTGGTTAGCCCAAATGCAGACCACCATATCCACTAACATTCCAGTGACGTCAGCGTTAAGGATTCAATCGTGCACTGCAGTGCGGGGCCAAGTTTGCGCAGTTAGCCGCAAAAGCACGTGCACAGACTACGAAATAGTTACTAGACATTTGGTACGTTTCCCTGAAAATCTGACTGAAGTTCATTAATATCTCATTTGGAAATGCTGGGGCAGATTGAATTTAGCGAATCACTTGATTTGAGTGACTGGCTGGGAGCTGTAACTTTTATTTTACAAGGGTTAAACAAAAATTTCAAAGTCACTAGATCACTAGCTTGCAATATTGTAATTAGCAGCTTTCTCGAATGTACTAATTAGTATCTAAATTTTACCTGATGACGTCATATCCCCTTGTGGCCATGTAGATATTTTTGAAGACCTCGATCGAGATTTCTAGTTTTTGGGCTGCAATGCGGACTATTGGCACAGATGCATGTTTAGAATGCCAATTTTTCGCGGGGTGACTACGAAACATTTCGGCACACATACGTGAACATTATTTTTCTATCTACGTAAAAGGTTTTGCGATCAATGAAATAAGTCAAGGTTTATCTGTGCTCAAGAAATGTCATACGATTGAATTGCACATAGTCATTGTTTGGCATTTCTGAGCTACGTCACCGACAACATATTATGACCTTACTAGCCTTAAATACCTAATATACCGTAAAATTCATAGGTTAGTAAGCACGAAGCGAAGCGTGCGACCAGTTATTAAACCGACCAAGCGCCATATCGACTACAATTTTATACCCCTATATCTCTTTACATTGCCCTGAAACGTGGACCTTATATTAAAATAGTAAGAGTGCTTTTAAAACGAATCGTTGCGAAAAATTTGAGGTCAGCAACGTAAGCGTTGGATACGTGATGCGAATGTTCTAAGCTCGTGCTAAAATTGAGCGGGTTTACTTTTATATAACACCCACGCAGACATTTTACTTTGGCAGCTAAATATATTAACAACTAAATAAGTTTTTGGGTACCCTATGATTCATCGGGGTTATCACGTTTACATCTCTGTCATCACTATGACAGATTGTAGATTCGTACGCAAATTACAGGGAGACAACATGTCAAAATGGTAAATTTCTTAATAATAATGCGTTATAGAATAATATCGACGATAACGTTATTAAATAGAGTAATATAATCGCTAAGCTAATATAAAGTCGTAGAACATATTAACGAGCATCATTTTGTTCATTGACTACCGCTCGTATCTCAATTCTGATTTAATACTGACATACAACGCTGCTAAGAGTAGCAACAGTTTTCATAGTGAGTATTGGTTGTCAGCCGACGTTATGTAATGATAATAAATCCATTTCCTAATATCTAATTCCATTCCCAAGACACAACTTTTACTGAACATACTAAGAAACGTACGAACTGGATTCTGTCCTTTGTTAATAGGGTGCGTCGACGTTTAAAAGTTCAAACTTCTTAAACGAAAAAGTCAGCATATCAGCTTCCCCGTCAAGCAGAACTTCGCCCACACGGAATAAACAAGTGATTTGCCGAATATTTGCGTAAAGTGGCGTCGTGAAAAAGTACGCAAATTTGTTTCCAGGCGATAAATCTCCTCCAATAGGTGCTCGCGTGACTTATTTTGCGTATTTAGACGAGTCGCAGCATGAGCTCGGTATATAAGAGAATTAATGTAGGATTTATATTCCATTGTGCCACTTTGTGTCGTTGTCATGAAGAGTGGAGGAAAATAATATCAAAGGCGGTATGCAAAGTGAGAGCACCTACTTAACTGTTTGAATAATATATACCTACTCTAACGTCATGATTCATGAAATATTTTCTTTGACAGATATTTGATGGACACATATTTAGGAATCTCATTCGTACTATTTCGTTTGGAATCGTCTATCATCTTATTCGGTATTAATAACAAAATTCTTATCACAAATCTTGGCGGCTGCACTGCCGCTATTGAAATTCTTAAGCTTACCGAAAGTCGTTTGTGTAAATGTTAAGTGCCTTAGGCACTGGTCTCACCGCGAGCTACTAAGCTATGAACTATGGGCTATAAACACGAAGAAAAGATACGCACTCCCGTATAAAAAAAAGAGACACGGCGATATTTGCCCGACGGTGAAAGCTGATAGCTGGGCGAGTATCGCCGTGTCTCTTTTATTTACACGGAAGTGCGTATCTTTTATTCGTGTTTATAGCCGATGGTTCATAGCTTAGTAGCTCGCGGTGAGACCAATGCCTAACGAGTTTTGACTACAATTTGACTGTAGAATCATGTAAGGATACTTTGGAAACGTGTATTTATTTCGAGTCATTGCAAAGGCATTACCTAACGAACCTAATAATTGGATCTAACCTAATTGTCTTGGGTGGCCCATATCAATTTCCATTACATTATATAGGTATACTTACTTAACCTAACAAACCTTACCTTAAGCTTACTCAACCTAACAAAATTAAATTGATTCATCAAATTTTTGTCAGCCTCCGTCGCCTAGTTGGTAGTGACCCTGCCTACGAAGCTGGAGGTTCCTGGTTCGAATCCCGGCGAGGGCATTATTTGTGTATTTATTTATCACAAATATTGGTTCCTTGGTCATGGCTGTCCATGTATTTAAGTATCTTTATGACGTATCTATCTATTATATAATTATTTCGTCGCCTGGTACCCACATCACAAGCCTTAATTGAGCTTACCGTGGAACTAGGTTGATTTGTGTAAGATGTCTCAAGATATTTATTTATTTATTAAATTAATGATATCATTTATTTCAGATTTGAATTGTTTATTCCTCTGATAATGGCCAACGTCTTAAGCAATTAAGGTCAAACATAACAACGAAATTAAAAATAAATATTAATTATTTGATATCATAAAACCATAACTCACTCGTCCTTCTTTTTATCTTCAGATTTCCTGTCATTTAAAATTAAACAATTTTCAGAATTTGAGATATTGTTTTAAGCATTTAAATATTATTCCGATACAGATAAGGTTAGAAATCCTATAGACGATGAAAGTCAGGCGTCGGCAAATACTGGTTATAATCCATTTTAATAAAGCAGGGGTGACCGACACCGACCGCGGCCAAACTGTCAAACTGTCAACGGCAGAATCATGTCAAATTGCAATACATTTAAGTTTGCTTAGCCTGCGTAGAAATTGTATACAACTTTATATACCTACTTAGTGACCTCTAGCTAATATTGATACATAAAATGTGACCCTTTTCTGTTAAAATATTAATTAGTCAATCTGTAGGTCAAGTATGAATTTTTGGTTTTACATCAACATTAGAATATCTGAAAAAAATCATCATCATCTCAGCCATAAGACGTGCACTGTTGAACATAGGCCTCCCCTCTGGACCTCCACATGTACCGGTTAGATGCGACCTGCATCCAGCATGTTCCGGCGACCTTCATAAGGTCGTCTGTCCATCTTGTGGGTGGACGTCCTACGCTGCGTAATTACGAGTACTGTTTTCAGCTAATCTTACATTAATTCTCTTATATACCCAGCTCATGCTGTGACTCGCCTAAATACGCAAAAAAATCAGCATTGCCATAATTAGGTACATGTCAGTAGTATTCCAATATTTTTTTTTCAGTATTCTATTTTTTTCCTTATTCATTTTGTGTGTTAACAAAGAAAATTGTGATGTTCTCTGTATATGTTATTAAAATGTTGACAAATAAGTATTTGTCATACAAGTAATTTTAAACCTTCCGTAAGGACGTAAAAAAACACCTTGACACATGCTTGACACTGTTGCTACTGACCGTCATGTTAATGTTACGGTTAATTACCTGAAACAAACGAATGGGGTTTTATTAATACACAATTTTTTATTGAAGCTGCGAAACATAAGCAATTAAGCATGGTTATGTATGACATAAAACATATGACATTTAGTCATACATACATACAATAGCACATAGTAAGTTTACAATAATAGAATTATATACCTATAACAGACTCCTGACAGTCCTGACTCCTGAGTCTGCCTGCGACCACGAATGTTATACTTCGTCATTTGTATAAGGTACCGTGCCTCCTTCAAATGACAAAATAGCACATTGTAACAAATAGAAACTTCGGCAAAAATGATGCCACCAAAATTAGGCAGTTGAACCGCTCAGATATTACGTCCCAGTTACGTCATCTACACATTTTGTATGGGAATGGGAAACTGATTTTTTTCGCGACAGCGTTGGTCCCATACTAAAAGTCGTTCAGTATGACTTTTATACACGGTCTTTTAATTGATTTCCATTACATTAAATTGAATATGTCCATCACGACTCGAAACTTGGCATTATAAAATAATATATTTGTCATCATCATCATCTGCCAATTGACGTCCACTGCTGGACATAGGCCTCCCCCAGAGAGTTGCACAAAGATCGGTCGTGAGCTGTCCGCATCCATTGGACAACCGCAACTTTTACCAGGTCGTCGCTCCATCTTGTGGGGGGCCTTCCCACGCTGCGCCGTCCAATCAACCCGCCTGCCAAGCGTGGCGATTATGGCATAAACCCCCATGATGAATACAAACAATATATTTGTATTTAATGTTAATTCCACTAGTTGTAAATTAAGTACACTACCACTACCACATGTAAGAAGATATTCCATCGAGTTGCCTACCTATACAAGCCTTGAAACATCCTCGTCGTAATTTTAATAGTGTTTGAGCGAAGTTTCAAGTCGGCACATTCGTTTTGAGTGCACTTTAATTGGACGTAAAGGCACTCACTGGCACTCAGGTTAACTCAGTTATGGGTACCTTATATTACGTTTGCAAGTGATATTACAGCCGTGTATTCCTTGTATGAACTTGGGTACTAGGGAGATCCACTGTAACTTAGTCTTGAATTTTCTTGAAATAGATGAACCAAAGTGTATTTGTCTCTATTTACAATTCATATCGATCGGAAAATAATAGTTTTAAAGGTAAATTTACATATAAAAACTAGCATTTACATGTACTTACATCTTTTTTTAACATTCGAAATAATTGTTGGGTATTAAGCACGTAAATACTATTTTGTATTCTGTTATGCCAGGATTTCACTCGTATGTTTAGTACAAACTTCTTACGTAAGTTTCCGTAATTCTCATGCGAGCCTTAAGCTTACTCTCTGACTACGACGATTTTAGTAACTTCTTTATTATATGATTGTCATTTATTTAATTAACTAGCGACCCGCTCCGGCTGCGCACGGGTACTATACCTACATAAAAACCTTCCTCTTGAATTACTCTACCTATTAAAAATATCAAAAAATCCGTTGCGTAGTTTTAAAGATTTAAGCGTACAAAGAGACATAGTGACAGAAAAAGTGACTTTGTTTTATACTATGTAGTGATTAAGCTAATTTAATTTATTTTGAATATGGCATGAAATATTATAATCTTTATCAATAGTACATTTAAAGATTCCTGAAAAAGCGTCCATCA
>JALPQI010013780.1:0-29202 GCA_025490895.1 Thaumatotibia leucotreta | reverse complement strand
AAAGCTTTAATGTACTGTTCTGCAACTCGCATACAAAACATTGATATATAACAATTTTTTTTCATCCTTTGCGAAGTTTATTTTCTGCGTGCTGAAGTCTGTCGGTAATTTCATAGTAATTAATGTTAATGATTATCATAAATCCCAAATAAAAGTTAAAATGTATACAAATAAATGGTACCTGTACATAAAAAAAATATACAGAAAAATCGAGTATCGATATCGACATAACGAATTCATGTGTTTATCTATCCCTAAGTAAGAACTTGACAGCTACCATGTTGCACCCTCCGATAGCGTTATGAATAAGGGGGTAAGTTACACGTTCCTCGATACAACATCATCTGATATAACAGCTATACATGGACGGTCGTGCGAACCTACCGGCGACAGACAATTGGAAACAGCAACCGTCGAGTTCAGTATCGCGGGCCTCCTCCCCGACCACTCGCGGACACTACACTAACGTTGTTCACCGGAATGTTACCCTTTAACGTGTCTTTGTAAAACTTTTTAATATTTACTAGCATAGTTACAGTGGTTACAAATAAATATCGCCTACCCAGTATGAATCTTCTGGTGCTTTCGTAACGCTACCTTTGTAATGCACCTGTACTCACAAAGACTACATTTGTGAGGCTTAACGCCAGTGTGTATCATCTCATGTTTCCGTAGGTATGATTTCAGACTGAATTTTTTGTTACATGCAGCACAATTAAACGGCTTCTCGCCAGTATGAATCCTCTGGTGAATTTGTAATTTACTACGATCATTGCACCTGTACTCACAGAGATTACATTTGTAAGGCTTGACGCCAGTGTGCGTCATCTCATGTCTTTGTAGGTGTGATTTCAGCCTGAATTTTTTGTTACATGTGCTGCATTTAAACGGCTTCTCCCCAGTATGAATCCTCTGGTGCCTTTGTAAAGCCGCGCGAGTAATACACCTGTACTCACAAAGATTACATTCGTAAGGCTTAACGCCAGTGTGTGTCATTTCATGTTGTTGTAAGGTTGAATTCTGAGCGAACTTCAAGTCACATGTGCTGCATTTAAATGGCTTCTCTCCAGTATGAATCCTCTGGTGAATTCGTAAATTACTACGATCATTGCAACTGTGCTCACAAAGATTACATTTGTAAGGCTTAACGCCAGTGTGTGTCATCTCATGACTTTGTAAATATGATTTCTGACTGAACTTCAAGTCGCAAGTGCTGCATTTAAACGGCTTTTCCCCAGTGTGAATCCTCTGGTGACTTTGTAAAACTGCGCGAGTAATGCACCTGTACTCGCAGAGATTACATTTGTAAGGCTTAACGCCAGTGTGTGTCATCTCATGACGTTTTAGACTTTGTTTCTCTCTAAACTTCAAGTCGCAAGTGCTGCATTTCAACGGCTTCTCTTCAGTATGAATCCTCTCGTGAATTCTTAAGATACGACGCCTATTGCACCTGTACTCACAGATTTTACATTTGTAAGGTTTAATGCCACTGTGTGTTATCTCATGATATTGTAGAGCTTGTTTCTTTATAAACTTCAAGTCGCAAGTGCTGCATTTAAACGGCTTCTCCCTAGTATGAATCCTCTGGTGAACTCGCAAGTTACCACGACGATTGGACGTGTAATCACAGAGATTACATTCGTAAGGCTTAACACCAGTGTGTGTCATCTCATGTTTTTGTAAGTTTGTTTTGCAAGTGAACTTAAAGTCACATGCGCTGCATTTAAACGGCTTCTCCCCAGTATGAATCCTCTGATGAACTCGTAAGTTACTACGTTTATTGCATCTGTACTCACAGAGATTACATTCGTAAGGCTTAACGCCAGCGTGTCTCATCTCATGTTTTTGTAAGTTTATTTTGCAAGTGTACTTCAAGTCACAAGTGCTGCATTTAAACGGCTTCTCCCCAGTATGAATTCTTCGGTGCTTTCGTAAATCTGAACTAGTAATGCACCTGTACTTACAAATTTTACATGTGTAAGGCTTAACGTCAGCGTGCGTCATCTCACGACTTGGTTGTGTATTAACGTTGTGAATGCTCAAATGAGCCAGCAAACTGTTCTTATCACCTGTCGTGTACTCGCACACATCACACATGAAATACGACTCACCATGTTCTTTTTTCTCGTGCTCTAGTAAAAGCAATTTAGTGTGGACTATACAAGTACAAAAAGCACATGATAACTCTTGGGTTCTGGGCGAGTTATGAGAATGTTGTATGTGATTCCTTAAAATATTTTTGTTAATGAAACGTTTGCCGCAGTGTTCACACGTGTAAGGTTTCTCCCCACCGCGCATGCTCGTGTGTCCCTCATCGCCGCGGAGGCGCTCGACCCTCACGGAGCAAGTCATCGCGAGCTGTCGCCGGGCGCGAGGACAGACTGCAACAACAATACAAGTCAAACGTGAGACCACGCGAATGCAAGAGGGACAGAAAAATGGCGCCGGTTACGGCATCTGTAGTTGAGTTGCTGAACTTCACATGTTAATACTGTAATGCTGTATAAACATTTTAATTAAATGTCTCATCAATATTATAATTGCACTTTGTCCTTCTACAGAAAGTGTTGGAATGGAAGGTTTGTACGATTTTCTAAAGATGATTATAAAGGACACGATTTTTTTTTTCTATATATTATAAATAAATACAAAACTGGAATATTTGAAAAATCGTGCCGTCTGTCGCCAACACAGTTACTCGTGGCCCTGATTACAATGCGTGATCAATAATTGCCGTAGAGCCTGGCGGCGATGGTCCTAGCTGTACTCACGCGACACGCAGTCCTCGCCACTCGTCCCCGACACCTCCGACTCGCCTGCCCGCGCCTCCACTGCAACAATAATTGCCGTAGAGTCAGGCGGCGATGGTCCTAGCTGTACTCACGCGACACGCAGTCCTCGCCACTCGTCCCCGACACCTCCGACTCGCCTGCCCGCGCCTCCACTGCAACAATAATAGCCGTAGAGTCTGGCGGCGATGGTCCTAGCTGTACTCACGCGACACGCAGTCCTCGCCACTCGTCCCCGACACCTCCGACTCGCCTGCCCGCGCCTCCACTGCAACAATAATTGCCGTAGAGTCTGGCGGCGATGGTCCTAGCTGTACTCACGCGACACGCAGTCCTCGCCACTCGTCCCCGACACCTCCGACTCGCCTGCCCGCGCCTCCACTGCAACAATAATTGCCGTAGAGTCTGGCGGCGATGGTCCTAGCTGTACTCACGCGACACGCAGTCCTCGCCACTCGTCCCCGACACCTCCGACTCGCCTGCCCGCGCCTCCACTGCAACAATAATTGCCGTAGAGTCTGGCGGCGATGGTCCTAGCTGTACTCACGCGACACGCAGTCCTCGCCACTCGTCCCCGACACCTCCGACTCGCCTGCCCGCGCCTCCACTGCAACAATAATTGCCGTAGAGTCTGGCGGCGATGGTCCTAGCTGTACTCACGCGACACGCAGTCCTCGCCACTCGTCCCCGACACCTCCGACTCGCCTGCCCGCGCCTCCACTGCAACAATAATTGCCGTAGAGTCTGGCGGCGATGGTCCTAGCTGTACTCACGCGACACGCAGTCCTCGCCACTCGTCCCCGACACCTCCGACTCGCCTGCCCGCGCCTCCACTGCAACAATAATTGCCGTAGAGTCTGGCGGCGATGGTCCTAGCTGTACTCACGCGACACGCAGTCCTCGCCACTCGTCCCCGACACCTCCGACTCGCCTGCCAGCACCTCCACTGCAACAAACACCACGCGAATGATGTTCTACATCACAGTACAGTATTAACATATACAGGGTGATCAATCCAAATGGGTCAGTATGGAGGTTATGGGTACCATAACAGATAGCGAAATCTTGTCCTAGGAACCATGAGATCGATTTTAGTAAAAAGAAAAACTGCATTCATATGCACAAGTGGCCTAATTAAGGTACGAAATCTTTAAGTGCCCTTATTATGTTACGATTGTATAATATACTATTATCAACTACTTACATACCTAATAATTTTTACTATTGAACTGGGGTTCAAACACAGAAATAATGAAATATTCAATTTTCAAGATTAATTAAAGTAAGTAAAGTAACTCTTAAAGACAACCTATCGGATTACCACTACACATTGAGGGTAGATCGGACCCGCGAGTAATTAAGACACGGGTACACGGGTAAGCGCATTTCAAATAAAATAAAATAAAGTACATTTGTGTTGAAGTAGGTCTGCAGGTGCAGTAGCGAGGCTCCCCCGGACAGACGGCTCGTGAGGGAGGCGCTCCAGCAGCACCGAGCAGGCTCTCGGCGCGAGGGACTCCTGCGGGGCCGCGGCCGGGGCAGCGGCCGGCCAACCTACATGTTATAACAGTTTGTACATTTGGACCACAGAATATTTGTCTGGAAGACAAACATTCATCAAATGATAGACATTACAGAAAGTAATATTTGAAAGCATTGCAAGTTGTTTTTTAAATATCAATAAAGTCATTGTATGCAAGTGGACTATCAAGTCGGTAAGCAAGCATACATATTATATTTTAAACACAAATGGGTCTTATTCTCATAAACTTCCGTTTAATACCTATCGTGATCATCGTGATGCCAGAAACGTCAGGATATTAAATGTAAATATACACAATTAGCACCCGTTTTGTCTTTAAAATATGAGTTAATCCTGAAAGTTTAAACCAATATAAGCACAATATATATACACATTGACGAACTGGGTCGCATTTTATAACTGATGTATGATGATATCCAATTAATTTATTGTGGAGATAGAATTTGAAGTAAACTATGTTTTTACCATCATAGTCCATGCAGTAAGCCTGTATAAAATACCTGGTAATATTTTTTGCATAAAGTTAGAATCCGCGCTAGCGCTTAATAGAGAAAGGAAGCGTGTGAAAGGGAAGCCACCAGTCATATGACTATTACACGAGTGCAAAAGAGATAGAAAACAATCCCAAAAGCGTACCCGCTTTCGAAGTGACATATCAGCCGTATCAGCCTTCTCGACGGAGACTGTTATTTAAAAGTGATTTTATATTTCATTCTAGTAAGAAGTAAATTTACACAAATAATTAAAGCGATATGGTATTGTGTAGTGTAAAGGATTGTCCTGTTACCCACCGAAGAAATGACGGCAAACACTCGTTTCACAGGTAAATATGATTTGTCGGTTGATTGTTTTCAAGCGATATTTTGTCGATTTAGTAGCATAAATTGTGTAAGTTATCACTTTCTAGCATTAATTGTTAGTTATCCTATTCAAGTGAGGTGAAATACCTAGGGGTCACATTTGACCAAAAGTTGACATGGAATCCTCACATGAAAAAAATTTTACAAAAAGCAAAAATGGCCCTATGGTCTTGTTGTCGCATGGCTGGAGCAAGGTGGGGATTAAAACCCAAAATTGCTCTATGGCTCTATACAGCGGTAGTGCGACCCATCATCACCTACGCCTCCGCGGTATGGTGCTCCAAAGCTAGCCAAAAGACAACAATAAATTCCCTTAATAGCCTACAACGTACGGCCTGCCTAACGGCAACAGGGGCCTTCTCCTCTACACCAGGGGCGGCCCTAGACGCACTGCTTAATATAACACCACTCCACTTGCAAGTGCAGAAGGAGGCAAAGCAATGCGTCTACAGAATAAGCACGCTGAACAGGCCTACATGGCGCTCTCAAGCTCTTGTCTCACTTAAGGCACAGGTATTTGAAAACTGTACCCTCAGCATGCCATCAGATGATATTCATACAGAATGTCAATTCACCAAACTGTACAAGGTGGAAATTCCCTCGAGACACAAATGGGCGAACGACCAAATGTCTGTCGAAAAGGGAAGCCACATTTGGTACACGGATGGATCCAAAAAAGGCGAAAAAGTAGGATGTGGCATATATGGGGAGAGGCCTAAGCTCAGAGCGAGCGTCAGCATGGGTGAATTGGCCTCAATCTTCCAGGCAGATGTCTTCGCCATCAACAGGTGTGCTGAGATTAACCTGGACAGAAACCTCAGAAATCAAAACATCTACATCAATTCGGACAGTCAAGCTGCCCTGTTAGCACTAGAGTCCCTAGAAACCAACTCTAGACTTGTCCTGGATTGCAAGATAAATCTAAACGTCCTGGCTAACTCCAACAAAGTCACACTTAGATGGGTACCAGGACACTCCAACATTGCTGGAAATGAAGCAGCGGATGAACTTGCCAGGAAAGGTGCGGACACTCCCCTGATCGGACCAGAACCGTTCTGTGGAACCACCAAACAACAGGCTTACTCTCTGATTAACAATCTGGAAAAAATGAGAGCCATCAGAGAGTGGAAGGCCGTCAAAGGAAACACTCTAAAGCTCTGATACAAGGGTTCAACAACAAAACTACTACAGAGCTACTAGGGCTCAAAAGATAAAAAACTTGTGCGGTGGTCAGAATTCTGACCGGCCACTGCAAACTGAACAAACACATGTTTCTAATGGGTAAGAAACAAGAAGCACTATGCAGGTTCCGCCAGGAAGAGGAAGAAACTGCGATGCATATCCTCTGCTCCTGCGGACCATTAATGCATAAAAGAAGTATCCACCTAGGTAGGCACATACTGCAACCATATGAGGTACACAGCATTACAGCCCAAAGAATCTGGAAATTTCTGGACTCAACGGGAATAAGTAACAACCTTTAAAATACAAAGGGCCGCCACAATAGATCAACCGATTGGTCGAAGTGGCATAGACTGGCCCAATACATCAATAATAATAAATAGTTATCCTATCACTGTGCGCTAATAATTTATCACAATAATTAATATTAAAGGATATTTTGTGTAAAAATATAAATCGTCACGCTACGCTAGAGCTTGACTAAATGTTGAACTACCAATATCGATATTCGTTCCATAAACATACCTAATCAGTCTATTACATTACGATGCCGTCATAGTCTCAGATTTTAAATACGAATGTGTATTTAAGAAACTCGAAGGACCTTACTATGTTTTGTGGGATTTTTTTGATAATATGCGATTTTTATTATTTCTGTTAAATTTAAGGGATACGCCAGATAATAAGTTCACACACGTTTGCAATTTGTAATTTGACACCCTCAATTCACATTGTGCTATAAAACTTATAGCAAAAAAACGAAGAATAAAAATACCATGTTGTCGATAAAACAAAACATCGATAGATAATTGCTTTGTTGTAATAGGCAACCCTATTCCTGACCACACATAGACAAATTTACGCACACACTTGCGTTTCATTTTTGGTTACGCTTTTAATCGTTGTCAATCATTCTTTGTCATCTTAGTTCTGTGATTTTTTGTGAATATCATTGTCAAATAATATTCTAAGGACACACAATCCTACAAACTTTCCATTGGGAAGTGTTCACAGTACAAGCTTTGTTTAGTTTATGTCATGTAGTCTCAGGATAATTATTTATCTTTGTATCATTTATGTTCCAGTAGAGGAATAAGCCTGTTATAATTATTTCATTACTTACCACGAAACACCACCATAGTGACTTTGGGGCGGTGCAGGGACTCCGGCCCCAGCTCAAGCTCCTCTTTCAGCACATGGTTGGTGAACAGGCCCGCTCGTGCTTCGTTGTCCGAGAAATAAGGCTCCTCCTTCACATCCAGTCCTTCATAATCGTCTTCCATGCATTCTGCTTCTTCTTTAACAACTGGCAAAGAATGTATCAATTTAGCTTCAAATTACATTAGTTACATTACAGTGTACAGTATGAGGTTCTACAAAAACAGGAGTGTATGTACATGTTTCTAACTTAAGCGTCGCAGCCTTCGTAGGCTGCGGCAGCCTGTCTATGCGAATATATGAAGTAACTGCCCCAAACTCACCGTCGACCGAATCTACGTCACCGTGTTCCACTTTCACGCGCATAGCGTTTAGCGACATCCTGCGACCGAAGTATTATTATAGTCCGCAGTAATGCAACAGCAGAAACTAACAAGAGAATAACAAAATAAGACTGTAATCACGGTAAAGTGCTTAAAGTGAATGTGAAGTTGACTTGAGGTGTATAGATAGCTGTCAACGTCCCTCGTATCACCTGACACTGACAGCTTTACGCTGACAGCTGATGGAAACTAATATTGCACAGCCATGTAAGGCATAGCTTTGTATTCTTGTAATGTAGAATACAATAATCCGCTGCTCTATTTTTCGACATTTTTCAAGTAACTTTTCCCTCAGTAAATCCCTGATGGGACAGTAATAAATTGTTTACCTACTACATATTACAAAAGATTAAAACTATTTTTTAACTCAATCTAATGCGACTGTTGTGACGATAAGAAGCCGTCATTGCCGACCGTTTAGTACAGGCTTATTGTGATTAGTCCTTATCTGTGGACGGCGATGACATTTTTTAAGATTTGAGGTTATACTAACAAAACGTCATTCATTTACGGAATCGCTTCACAATTCACAATATTTGTTACTGTTGCTGGGAAGTACGCGATATAAATTTATTTAAATATAAATATATTGTGAAATTATTTGTGACGGACGATGGACGTGACGCATGCATGTTGCTGCTGCCTGCGGCGTGCTCCGGACAAGGACCTGACGACGCCGTACACGCAACTCGGCATAACGGAGATATATTCCGACATGCTCGAGCAGTGCTTCGATATACATGTTCGTACAACATCCGCGTACAATGAATTCAACTTACACTGCAGTTTGGATTTTTTTTTTATTTGTTTCAGCAGATATCTATATCTATCTACATTGATGGCCATAAGACTATTATTATAATTTCATATTTTTATGTCCAGATGTTGGATGGCTCGGGCTCGCGCGGCATATGTTGGAAGTGCGTGGGCCGCCTGCGAGACGCGAGCGACTTCAAGCGGCAAGTGCAGGGCTGCCAGGCAAAGCTGCTGACGTGGCTGAAGGGAGAGAACCGCGTCAAAGGTAGCAAAGCCCTTCCATTGATTGGAAAAGTTCCAATCAAATCAAAGGTGTTATGTTTAATTTTGGATACTTATTTTCTTGTCACGCAAAATTATTTCGGAAACTGTTAATTCACTGCACATTGATTGTGTAGATAAGATTTTTTACATTTACATTGCAGTGTCAGAGTAACAGTATCTGTAGGTGGAAACCTGTAGAGCCCAGTGCGTAGGGGCTTCCTGGCGCAGGCATGAGTTTCACAGGACTATATTTTATCTTGGTTTTTTATAGACATGTAATGGCCTTTTCACATCACTTGCCAACCAACTTTTTGCAAATTATTCACTTGGCATACCAACATTTACCAAAATATTATTTGCTGAATTTCATTTGGCTGAATTTTAATTTGGCAACTATGTTAGGTTAGGTTGGAACATGGTAATATGTGAAAGACATGTCTGAACAACATTAAAGTTGGTAACTAATCTTCAGGTAAAATGAAATATGTTGATTGGGAAGTGAATTTTGAGAACCGGGATATGTATCCAACATGAAGAGACTCTTTGGTGAAATTTCTTGTGTTGTACAACTGCTAGAACCCAGTCACGGATACATCAATGGATACACATGATCTGGTCCCAGTAGGCATTGTAAATAAAATGAACAAAAATGATGATAAGATTATAATGATGAAAGATGGCTAACCTTAATATAATTAACATTATCATTAATATTTAAACATGAAATAGACATATTACAATCACACTTCCTCACAAAAGGTGTTGATGGCCGATATTTCACAAGAGCATAGTAATGATCTGTGTTGTGTTTGTTCCATTTAGAGGAAGAACCCGCAGTGGAGCCCGAGCTGCAGGATGGAGACGGGGCCAGTGAGGAGCCTGTGTTGTGTGAGTACATGCTCTAACCTCAATGTTATATTAAATAAATAATAACATTATTATTTTCTTGAACATTCATGTCTCTTAATATTGATTTTAACAAGGATTCATGCAAGATAAAACCTACTTGAATCCAAAGTTCACTTTTATGGTACTTTCCATTGAAGTCAAAAAAAATTATGTTAGCATTTTTCTTGCCTCTAATTTTATCTTCTGTAGGAAAACTTTTTAAACAAACATCTTTTACTCATCCTATTTCATATTCTTGTCTATTGGGCTATTGTTACTCTGAAAATAATAGTTACTATGCTAAAATAAAATAAAATAAAATAAAATAAGCCTTTATTATTGATCTTAGTTAGTATAAAGTTTTTTAACAAATAAATCTATTATTGTGTATCAATTTGCCCTTTGGCAAAGGCCTCCCCTAGAGATTTCCATTCCTCTCTGTCCATTGTCTTCCTTCTCCATGTTTTTCCTGCCGTCTGTCTGATTTCGTCTTCCCATCTTTTCCTCTGTCTTCCTCTCTTTCGTTTCCCATCTCGAGGATACCATTCAGTAACATCTTTGGACCACTTGCTTTTCTTACTTCGCATTGTATGACCAATCCATTTCCACTTTAATTTCCTTATTGTATATGTTACATCAGCAACACCAGTTTTTTCTCTAATACTTGACAATTTTATTCTATCCTTAAGTTTTATGCTCAACATACTCCGTTCCATCCTATTTTGGCATACCTTTAGTGATTTTCTTTGTTTCTCTGTTAGGGCCCATGTTTGGCAGCCATATGTCATACAGGGTAGTATACAGGTGTTGAAAACTCGCTTTTTGTCTTCCATTGAGAAGTGTGGATTTTTCATTACTTCTTTGAGTGACCAGTATCTTTTCCAAGCATTTGTTATTCTGGTTTCAACTTCTTTTTGTATTTGGTCCTCCGGCGAGATTATTTGACCCAGGTAAGTGTATTGCTCTACATATTCCATTAATTTGTTATTTACTTTGATTTGTACCTGTTGCCCATTAGTCATCACTTTCGTTTTTTCTGTGTTAATGGAGAGGCCCACTGTATCACTCTTTTCCACTAGATCCTGCATCATGTTCTGGAGGTTGTCAGGTGTTTCGCTGAGTAGAATTAAATCATCTGCAAATCTTAGATGGTGTAGTTTTTCTCCATTTATATTTAATCCATATTCATCCCAGTCTAATTTTCGGAATATATGTTCTAGCACGGCCGAGAATAACTTTGGTGAGAGAGGATCTCCCTGTCTGACTCCTCTTTCTATTTTGAATGACTCTCCCACTGTTTCTGTCCGCACCTTTGCTGTAGAGTTTCTGTAGATTTCTCTAATAATTTTGACATATTTCATTGGCACACCTTGGTTTTCAAGAGCTTCCCATATGTATTTGTGTTTGATGGAATCAAATGCCTTATTGTAATCAATGTATGCCAAATAATATGTCATACCATATTCATTGCTTTTTTCTATGATTTGCCTTATGGTATGGATATGGTCCATGGTAGAAAAATCACTCCTAAACCCTGCCTGCTCTTTTGGTTGATTTTCCTCTAGCATTCGGGTTATTCTATTAAGGATTATTTTTGAGAATACCTTATACAGATTGGGTGCCAAGCTTATAGGTCTGTAGTTGTTAATTTCATCTTTTGCGCCTTTTTTATGGAGTAGTACTATTGTTGATGTTGTCCACTGTTCAGGAATTAATTCTTTTTCTAAGATCTCATTGAATAAGTTTGTAGTAGTGTGTATTATAGAGTCCAGGCTTCCTTTAAGAATTTCGTTAGAGATATTGTCACAGCCGGGTGCTTTGCAGTTCTTTTGTGACAGTATAGCCTTTTCAACTTCTCGTGTTAATATGGTTGGGATATTTTCATTGTCTTCCGGGAAGTTCTGATTTTCGTTTCCTTGTTCAACATCCGTGTATAGGTCTCTATAGAATTGTGTAGCTATTTTTGAAATGTCTGTTCTTCTGGTCGCTTTGTCTTTTTGTTTATTCTTTACACTAGGTATCCAAGAGGTTGTGTCTTTCAATTCCTTGAGAGCTTTTTTGATTCCTCCTGTTTTCTCTATGTGGTGTTGAATTGTTCTCCTTCTTATTTCATTTTTATGTTTTCTAATTGTCTTTGATATTTGTTTGCTTATTTTTGCTATTTCATTTCTGTTTTCTTTCCTGTTTTCTAAGAGTAGTTTTCTAGTTTCTATAAGCTTCCGTGCTTCCATTCCTATCTTGTCTGTATTACTTTTTAAACCAGTGATTTTTTGGGATAGTTTTGTGAGCTCTTCTTGTAATATATCATATTTTTTTTGTGTATCTGTTATTGATTTCAATTTTAAGGAAAGATTTTGTTTTAGTGGGTGAAGCAATTCATCAGGTAGTGGTATAGGTATTAGGTTCGGTCTAGTGTTTGCCTTGATATGTTTTCTGTTGTTCTTTATTTTATTCCCATAGATTTTACTTCGTACCATACGGTGGTTTGTATTAAAGTTCAGTTGATTGATTGTGTCTACATCAGCAACATATTGTGGGTTGTTGCATAGTATATAGTCTATCTCATTCCTGACCTCCCCATTCGGGGATATCCATGTCCATTTTTTTCTTTTAGGTTTTTTGAAAAAGCTGTTCATAATTTTAAGGTTATTCGCTATGGCTAAGTCTAATAGTCTTTGTCCATTGTTGTTTCTTTTGCCTGTACTGAAGGGTCCTAGAACTTTCTCCTCATTTTTCTTCCTTTCTCCTACTTGACTGTTAAAGTCTCCCAATACAATCACAGTTTTGTGTGTGTGTTCTAGCGTTCTTTCTAGTTGATTATAGAATAAATCTTTTGTTTCTTCTGTGGCTACTTCTGTAGGGGCATATACTTGTATTAAGGAAATTGGTTCCAATCCGGGTAAATTTAAATTCAATTTTGCGATTCTGTCAGATATCCCTACGAATTCTTCAATATATTCTTTATAGGTTTTCTTAACGATGAAACCGACTCCATACATGCCAGGTATTGTTCCTATATGGTAGAAGATGTACTGGTTGTGTTCTTCAATTACTTCTCCCATTCTTCTCACTTCACTCAGACCTATAATATCCCAGTTGATTTCGTCCAAAGCATATTCTAATTCCATTAATGATTCATTTGTTCGTAAGGTTCTTGTGTTTAATGTAGCTATGTTGATGTAATCATTTCTTGTAGTTTTTTGTGATGTTTGTTTTGGCAGTAAAACTAGTTCTTGCTGATGTCCATTACGGATTGGGGTGGCAGTTATTTTTTTCTTCTCACAGATGTGTGTCCCATTTCTATGCTCTAGGGGGTAGTGGTCTAGTGCTCCCACGGGGACCGGCCGGATTGGGAGACAATGTGAATGAATGTATTTGGTTTTGGACCGGCAGCCAGGACCGACAGCCGGGTTAGGACCAGATACATTTGTTATTTTTTGATTTAGTTGCTATGATTCTTCCGTTCCGTTTATTGGTCGCTGCCTCACATAATCCAACGAGTTTGAGTTAGCCCGGGTTCTCATCAACTCAAAGGCATTCGTCTTAGAATTGCCCTGTGAGGCGGTAGTCAGTTGTTTTTTTGACTGTGAGTTGTTGTTGGGGGATATTGATAACTCTCTTTTCCTATTCTCCTTCGTATTTGTATTATTGTTGTCTTTAACTATGAGCTTGTTGAATTTAATGTAGGCGACATTCCCTTTTCTCCTTTCTTCCATTAGTTGAGGTAGAAGAGCCCTTCTCTGTTCTAAGATTTCCTTGGGATAGTCTTCTGTAACCTTAATTTCCTTTGACCTGCTTTTATTTTTAAGTACCTCTGACTTTTTCCACCTACTCACGAACGATAGGACAATTGGTCTTGTTTTCTCTCCTTTTTTGTCTTGTCCGATGCGATGGATTTTGTTTATGTCGATGGCTTCGATGGAAATATTAAGCTCTGTCAGGAATTTTTCTTGAACATTTCTTATTAGTTCAGTTGTCGACTTTTCTACTTCCTCGAGTCCGTGTATTATTATATTGTTACTTTTTTTCTCATTTTCCATATATTCTATTTTCTTTTCAAGGCGATCTATCTTATTCTTCAATACTTTATTTTCTTCTATCACTGGCTTCAGTTTCTCATCTAACTTTTGATCTATTGTTTTCGTTATACGCGCTGTTATTGTGTCAGCTTGGTTCTGCATCTCTAGTTGCATTTTTGCAAAGTACTTTTCAAACTGTTCTTCCATTTTTCCGTGAAATGGAACGGGGCAAGTTGGTAGATTTCTGAACGTTTCTTACTGGCAACACTTTTAGCACTACTTCCGCCTGTTAACTGCCTATTGTTCGTTTTGTCTATGGTTTGATTTCTAACCTATAAATGACACTGATTTTTCAGTCTATTTTTATGCAGATTTCGAACTGTGCACTAGTAACTGTTATTTCCACCACTATATTTCACTTCCAGTTACTATGCTAAAAATGTTTAATTAAAAATTACCTATAACTCGTTCAGCGTGACATCCGTTACTACAAAAGAAGTGTTTTTTACACTTTTTGACCAAATGACGAAGTCACATGTTCATAGTTGCGTATTTTGATTTTGGCTTATTTTCGGTGTTGGAACTTGGAAGACTTACTATTTGTTCAAGTTTCGTGATGCTTTAAGGTTATTTCTATATTATTAATTATTATATATTTATGTTGTATTTAGAAGTCCTTCTGAGTTCTCTGTTCGATTTTGTAATTTAGTCTAATGTAATTTACTTTATTCAAACTCTCTCAGAAAAGTGGCTGTGGCCAAAATGTTACATTAAACTAGGATTTCTAATATGATTTTTTGGAAATAAAAAGAATACGAATTTATTATAAAATTGTTTAAAATCTTGCCTACTTCTAAAAATTCAGAATTATCCTCGATTTTGGCCGTAGCAAATGTGTCCTGTGGAATATACATGCAGTTTTGCGACCTTGTTCTACTTGATTGGATATAATTTCAAAAGAAAGATGCCAAAATACACAAACCTTCCCAAATTCATTAACAAATGTATACAAACTAATTTACTATAGTTAAATAATTTACTGTAGATAGAGATACTAGTGCAGGAATACTGTGAATGTAACTAGCCATGAACATAAGTAGCTGCAACATGTTACATCATTTCCTGTACTCATTGTCAGCTATAAATAGCTAATTATTTATAAACTTTAGGGGAGGAGCATGCGGTCAAGTCAGAGATGCCATATGAAGATCTGCCAGAAGATCGACCTGATGAGATGTTGCGTGAGTATTTACAAATCGTTGGAGATATTCTGAGCTACTCCAGCTGGCTCGGAGCACATTAGAATGTTTCTTTAACATGTTGACTGCCATGAAGATCACCTGTTCGATTAAAAACATCCTGGCAGCGAAGTTGTTACACAATAAAGTATATATTCGGGCACCGGCTGTAGTCGCGCTGACATACAAGTGTTAATATGTGTCTTAATATGTGATCGTTTTTCGGGAAACGGCCCACTTTGTCGATATGCAGTTATGAGTAATTCCAAATACTACAGATCATACGCTATCTTTTGGTGTAAGATATATGTAACTAAGTCCTATAGTTATTTTGTATAAATTCCTCAAAGATGCAGAAGAGAAAAAGCAACTATTGAGAAAACGTTCCTTAAAGTTTGGGACGGCAAAAAACACACTTGTACTTTGAAGTTATGGAATGGTTAGTATCAAATGAATTGACATATGTTTAGGATTTCAAATAAGTCAAAATCTTGTTTATAACTTCAGCACTTTGAATTTTACGGAGGTTTGAACATAAAAAACAAAGAATATATGTCAATCATGAATATGGGTTTATTTTTTAAATTTAGAACACGACACGCAGATTAATCATTAAAGTTGTATTTATAAATGTATTCGCAGGCTAAACAATGCACATATAATTCTATGGAACCCTTCTGATATTTCACCAGAGCACAGTAACGCTGATAGTGATCTGTGTTGTGTTTGCTCCATTTAGAGGAAGAACCCGCAGTGGAGCCCGAGCTGCAGGATGGAGACGGGGCCAGTGAGGAGCCTGTGTTGTGTGAGTACCTGCTCTAGTGCAGGAATACTGGGAATGTAACTTGCCATAGATAAAAGTAGCTGCAACATGTTAGATTATTTCCTGTACTCATTGTCAGCTATAAATAGCTAATTATTTATAAACTTAAGGGGAGGAGCATGCGGTCAAGTCAGAGATGCCAAATGAAGATCTGCATGAAGATCAACCTGATGAGATGTTGTGTGAGTATTTACAAATTGATTGTAATATTCTGAGCTACTCCAGATGGATTAGAGTTCATTAGAATGTCTCTTTAACTGACTTTAACTTTGATGTTGAAATGACCACCCAATAATTTGAATGAAGTACATATTGAATGAATAATTCATGTCACATGAGATTGAGTGTCCACTCGTTGCTATCCAGTGTTGTGGTCGGGCACCGGCTGTAGTCGCGCTGACATACAGGGTGAACTATAGGAAGTGTTACCAATTTCAAAGAACTGAGATATTTTAGTTGTAACAATTTATTACTATAAGTAAAAAAAAAACAAGAGAATAAATATTTCATTTTGTGATTAAAGTAACTTTATAGTCTATGGTCTTTGTAGACTATGGTCTTCAAAACGGTAAAAAAATATTTGCTCGCAGCACGTTTGTGACCCAGTGGTAGTGGTATGTGCCAGTGAAATACGATCGCTTTCTTCATTGCACTTATACTAGCATGTTTAATTGCTCTCAATTTTCTCTTCAAAATAGACCAGATAAAAAGTCGGAAACTCACTGCACTGGAGAAATGACACGTGAAATTTGGTTTTCAGCTATTTATGGTTCTTACGAGCTTCGTAAGTCAAATCTCAGTCTCGTTCTTATGTTTGTGGTTTACAACCCAAATGTTTGCGTGCCTAAGACTTAAAATGCAATATCCAAAACATATTTCTGATAATAACCCACTATTACTTTGACACCAGCCTTAATAAAATATACTTGGTAACACTTCATATCGTTCCCCCTGTACAAGTGTTACATTGTTAATATTAGTATTGTGTTTGTTTGCTCTAGATGAAATGCTCGGGGCAGAAGTGGAGGACGGAGACAGGGCGGGTGGAAGCACTGAGTTGATGCCGGGTGAGTACACTCTCTTGCAGCAATCCTTTGTTTGTGTTTCTGATCAAATCAAATCCTTAACTTAATGGCTGCATTGTATGTTTGCTTCAGGTGGAGAGCCGCTAGCCAAGCCAGAGATTGTGGACGACGATGAGACTAGTAACGAACTGTTGCGTAAGTACAGTCAACGTCGTACAAGCATATGACACTGATAAAGTAACCAAATAGTCCAAAATAAAGTTTTTTTTTACATTTACAGGACAATATTAGACAAAATAAAAAAAAAAACTCGTACTGTTCTGTTAAATAAAAAAAAAACACGTACCTTCATAAAATCACACCTACCTTTCATTCCAACACTATCTGTAGAAGAATGGCGACACTGCAATAAACGATAAAACATTTAATTAATGTTACACAGCATTACAGTCTTAACACGTGAAGTTCAGCAACTCAACTACAGATGCCGTAACCGGCGCTCATTTTCTGTCCCTCTCACACATGCGTGATCTCACGTTTGACTTGTATTGTTGTTGCAGTCTGTCCTCGCGCCCGGCGACAGCTGGCGATGAGTGGCTCCGTGAGGCTCGAGCGCCTCCGCCGCTATGAGAGACACACGAGCGTGCACGGTGGGGAGAAACCTTACACGTGTGAACACTGCGGCGAACGTTTCATTAACAAGGCTATTTTAAGGAATCACATACAACACACTCACCTTTTGTCTAGACACCAAGAGTCATATTGTGCTTTTTGTAGTTCTAAATTTCATACGAAGTTGCTTTTACTAGAGCACGAGAAGAGAGATCATGGTGTGTCGTATTTTATGTGTGATGTGTGCGAGTACACGACAGGTCACAAAAACAATTTGCGAGCTCATATAAAGAATCACAATGTAAATACATGTTCCAATAAAGGTAATTCACACAAACAACAAGAGATACGCGCCGGGAGAAAGACTTACAAATGTAGCACTTGTGATTACAAGTGTAACGGCAAAAGAAGCTTTCTACTTCACAAAATGACACATACTGGCAAGGAACCTTTCCAGTGTAGCCACTGTGATTACAAATGCCCCTGGAAATCAGGGCTTGTAACACATGAAGTGGTACATACGGGACTGAAGCCATTTAACTGTAGTGTATGCAACAAAAAGTTCAGTCATAAATCACACTTACGAAGTCAAGCCGTTTAAATGCAGCACATGTGATTTGAAGTTCACTCAGAAATCAAACCTACAAAAACATGAGATGACACACACAGGCGTTAAACCTTACAACTGTAATCTTTGTGAGTACAGGTGCATTACTCGCTCAGTTTTACAAAGGCACCAGAGGATTCATACTGGAGAGAAGCCGTTTAAATGCAGCACATGTAACAAAAAATTCAGTCGGAAATCAGGCCTACGAAGACATGAGATGGCACACGCTGGCGTTAAGCCTCACAAATGTAATCTTTGTGAGTACAGGTGTATTACAAAAACAGAGTTACGAAAGCACCAGAGGGTTCATATAGGGTAGGAGATATTTATTTATATCCACTACACCATAACTATAACTATTAATCACGGAGATGAGACATCGTCGAAAATATCTTATTTTTAATGGCATTCCTGAAGACCCTACCGAAGCAGTCAGTACCCGAGTTGCCAGCATCATTGCAAGCCAGCTACAGATACAGGGTGCCACTTCGGATTCATTGAAGGCATCTCATAGGCTGGGTAAGATTTCTGATGGTCGTGCTCGGCCTATACTTGTGCGCTTTAATGATATGGAGGTAAAGTCTTCGGTTTGGAAGAGGAAGACTTCGTGCAGAGGTTCCTCTTACTCAAAATCGGAGTTCGCGACTCCTCAGCGACAGGAGATATTTATTCAGGCTCGTAAGGGGTTTAGCATCATTTCTGTAAAGCTGGCTTCAGGAGGCCGCGAGCGCTTGAAATGTGAAGACGACATCGAGCGACTGAAGAGTACTCCACGAAGCACGGGACAGCAACCAACAACATTAAACGTTTAGCAGCAACATTAAATAACTTACCTTTAGAAATTTTACAGAAATTTGAACTTCAAAATAATAAACAAATGGGAAATGCGTTCAAAAAATATTTTCTTAAAGATATTTTTGAACCAGACGGAGCGGATACGCTCCCAGGCTGTTCTAATAAGAATTAAAATAAAAAATGTAATTTGATTCATTTTTTTTTTCATTAATAAGAATAATAAGCGTGAGCAACTCAGCTATGTAACCGAGACCACGTTAAAAATCTTTAATTATAAGATTAAGGTCTAGGTTATAAGGTAAAAAATGTAAGTAATATGGATTGAAATAAACAGTTTAAATTTAATTTTCTTTTAACTGTTGTCGTCGGCGGCTCCCGAGCCCGGCGCCGCTGCCGGCGCTGATGCAGTGTCGGGTGCCCGCGGCGGTCGGGTCGGCCGTTCTGGTCGAAGATGAGGTCTCGTCCTCCGTTAGTACGTTGTGCTTGGGTTTTACTCATTGCTTATGCGTAGAAGTGTCAATACGTTTTTTAAAAATATTTTGTTTTTAAAGTTACTTTTTTGTTGGTAAGTGTGATGAAAAACATTGTATGCATCACGGTCGGTAAGCGGAAACTAACTCGAGTCATTAAAAGCCTTCTAACACTCTCGTTAGTAATTCCGTACTTACCTCCCTTGATATAGAGTATATTGAATAATAGTGTCTAGAGTTATCAGTCAAGATTTTTGCTTGCAACGCTATCTATTGACGATTCGCCGCAACTTTTCTGTAATATATACATATATAGTTTTGTAGATTGGTAAGCTTTGATATAATGGACAAACAAAACCAGACCACATCAAGGTGTGAACTTGGAATCAGCTGACGAAGTTCACACATGATGCGACCTAGTTCTGTTCGCCCGAACTAGGATTGAGAAACAATAAAACAGAAAAAATGTGTCTCTTTCAAGTTTTATTTTATAGGGTGCCTACCGGGCGTTGAAATTATAAGTCCGTTGTAGACACACTATTTGATATTTATAATTATAAAGTTATTTTACAGCTACAAGCGTTGGGAAGCACAGATTACAGTTCAGAAGATAGAAACACGAAAGAAAGCGAAATTACATAAAATTTGCGTTAAGCACTGCACTCGCGAAAGCACGGGTTCGATAGGCAGCGAGACATGCATTCGCCGCGGCAGACGGGATAGCACTGCCGGAGCCGGAGCGGCCTTTATCCCCCCCCCCCCCCCCCCAAACTGGTCACGTGGGGTCGGCTGACCGCTCGCGCGCCGGCATACCATTAAGTTACCGATTGTTGCAGGGAGGTTAATGAGTGTGCAGTGGTCGCCACAATTTTTACACTAGCCTTATCCATAAAGTTTTTAGGTACTAACTTATTAAGCATCTGTATCGTATATTTGCTATTAGTTTGATTGAAGTTTAAATATGGTTTAAGACATTAATTAGTACCAATAAAATTAAGGAATAACCTTAACATAGTTTAATTGTTGTAATATGAATTCATGTAACCGATTTTTGATTTTTCAGGAGGGCTCAACAACTAATTGAACATTTATTATTAGAACTAACCTAATTTACTAGAACGGTTACATTAAAATATTACAACTGCCAATATCTTGGAGAAGACTACGCATGAAACACAGCTTATCTATCAAATCCTGTCATATAAAGCGTATGATAAAAAATAGATTGAAATCTGTTAATCGTTCAGGAGCTACCGATACATATACGTAACAGTTCAAAATATTAACACATTTTTACCAGTTTAAAAAAAACAGTAGCCGCATTGCACAGGTTTGTAATGTCGGCGAACGGAGCTCTTTGAACATTTCCATCTTGCAACGGTTTTTGCGAATGGCTTCAAATTTATTCCTGAAAATAATATATAGGCATATTAGATACATATGTACAAATAGGACCACTTTTACTATTGCGATTATAAAAGGTCATTTAAGTGTGATGGAACATATTTGTCAATAAAAATGATTTTCATAAAAAAAAATTACCCACAGGTCATTTCGGACCATAGACAGACAGAGAGACCGACATACAGACGGACGGACAGATAATTTCTACAATACCCCATGCAATTACTGACACTATGAAATTTCCATTAAAATATGAACCTTAGTTGGCTAGGTATCATCATCATCAGCCTATGATAGTCCACTGCTGGACGTAGGCCTGTCCTATTAACTATGCGTATAAACGCATCCGCTTGCCCAGCGTGGCGATTATGGGTATTTTCCTCCTAATGGCTAGTATACTTACAATGAATTAGTGCAAATGTACGAAGTTACATTACTGCGTCATACCTTTTAAATGAAGTGTTGGAATTGCAATTGCACGTAGTCTTCTGTTTCGATTGATGTATTTTGTTTAAATTGAACATGTCAAACTCTTCGGTACCGATGGATATAATGGTTATCCAAGACTAACACATCACCAATAGCGTAGATCCAACCATGAAACTGGTCAGTCTCATTGATTGGGCTGGTAAACTTCTGAAGAATCACATTATTGAATCCTGAAAAAGAAAACAACACACATAATTTACATTAAGACTGGTACAAATTTCGTTCACAGAATACTAATATTAACCAAACTTTGTTACATAAATATCAAATCGTGTTTATTAACCATTTGTTTATTTATTTATTTTGTGTTTATAAAGTAAAGGCTTTAAAGGAGCCGGGTACCCTTCACGGGGACCTATACTTATTTTATCTACATCCATATCATAAGTTGTCTACAATATGTTTAGCGGCGGTAAGCAAATAGCCTACTTTAAGAAATCTGTATCTGTGGGTGTATCATAATTTTTACTTTACGATATCGGCAACCGATATCTTAATCACAATTAAATTTCGAACATTCTGTTAAAAAGAAAAAACACACTTTAACTTCGATTATCGAATTAATCGATTTGTAATTTCATTCACATTAAAATTCATATTCCATACATTCTTCTAAATGTCGAATACTGAGAATCGATTTGAGAATCGATATCGACTCAAGACCTTACCTGGTTTATGAATAAAAAAAAACTAATGTCAGTTCAGTCATTTGTTTTGTTTGAATTGTTTCAAACAAGGAGGTTGGAGGGTTGCCTATAGGTTACACACTAAAGAGGTCCGTGCTCTGTGGTTTCAAACATACAACTTTTTTGGACTGTTGACTTGAAAGTTAAATATTATCGAGTTCGTTGTGAAATATTTACACTGAAAAATTATTTATGACGACGAAGACAGTGATGTTGAAATGTGTGAAACACCACCAGAAATCCGGGACGCCGCTACAACCGTGACCAATAATTTGCTGCCACAAAAATGAACATATTGTAGAAAACTTATTATATGCATGTAGATAAAGTTATGTATGTGACTGTACATAATTAGGCATTAAACACTCGTGTGATCTTATTATGAAACTCGCCTACGGCTCGTTTCATAAAACCACACTCATGTTTAATGCCTCTTATTATGCGCCAGCCACATAAATAACTATTATACCATGCGAGCCTTGTTTTGAGAAATACCCTGCCCATGATTGGAAATACTGATGTTAATCCAATTTTTAATGAAACATGTAGGTTTTTTTATCTGTACAGACTATTAATAGTTATTTATTATACAAGGGGGCAAAGTTGTTGTTTAACTGTCGTGCCAATATTGAGACCTGAGCTAGCGAAAGATTCCAAAATTGAGCCACGAGCGTAGCGAGTGGTTTAAAAACTGGAATCTTGAGCATTGCGAAGGTCTCGAGGCACGAGAGTTGAACAAACTTTGCCGCCAAGTGTAATACAACTTTTTTCCCCTCAGTATCGCGAGGAAATATGATTACAAATCTCATCCAAATGTAAATTAACTTAAAGAAACCATTTAAAACTCAATGTCGAAACGTATCGTAGATTAGAGTTACTTCTGGAACTTAAATATAGCCAATGGCTTACAAAGTCACCCATGAGAACGACCAATTTAACATGTGAGCTCCGATTGCGCATGTTTACTACGGTCATACAGATCCACTTATACTAGGCAGTAGGGGGCTATAGGAATTAGAGCAATGTCAAATTACTTTATTCACAAGTGTGTAAAAAGCGTTTTCACCACACTGCTCGTAAACACGCTGTTTGTCCTTCAATTTCAGAGCGCAAAACTGTGTTTTAATCTCTAGAGGTTAAAGTAATTTTTTTTAATCTTCTGGATAGACTAAAGCAATAACTTATACGGCCTGAGAGTGCAATAAGCATTTTGACGTTTGAACTAGACAGTACGTTCATAAACTCAATAGTTTCAAACAGATTCATACACATGAACCTTTCATCATATTATATTCAATATGCTAAAATCCAAATTAAATACCACATTTTGTTGTAAAAGGCTTTTAGTTAAAAGTTCTAAAAATACGACAAATAAAAACAATAGGAAAATGAAAGTGTTGACACTATGCAAATTTCAGAACGCATCCGAATTTTTTTTTCTTTTAAAATTAAAACGAGTTCGGTCATGTTTTGTTTTCTTTCACTCTTAATTTTCAAGTTTTCAGTTTTCTCTCCGAATAATATATATAAATTACAAAAGCGTAAATAAAGTTGATAATAATGATGAGTGATAGTGATTCAGAGCCGGAGGAATTGCAAGTAGCTGTAAAAGAAGCCGAATTTCGTTTGCTGCCAGAAAAGTCAAGAAAGAAATACATAAATAACTAGAGGTTATAGTTTTATTATTTGTTGATTTGTTTATTTTTTGGAAGCTTTAGTGTGGTGAAAAATGTTGTGTTTCACTCGGCAGCAAAGCTTGTTCAACTCTCGTGCCTTAAAACCCTCGCATCGCTCAAGATTCCATTTTATGAACCACTCGCTGCGCTCGTGGGTCATAAAATGGAGAATTAAAAAGAATTAAAGATTCTGGAATCTTTCGCTTGCTCGGGTTTCAATATTTGCAGGAGAGTTAAACAATCACTTTGCTCCCTAGTAAAACAAATAACTATTTTACCCGCTCGTATTAAACGATAAACGAGCGCTTTACGAGCTAGTGAGGGGAAAATAAATATATAGTACTAACATAGTTGTCTTTCTTATCAAATGTGATCTTACCTCCGGACTGGTCACTACCACGTCGAAATATTTTGGTCTCGGCGCGAATCATGTGCATGGGTTCACGCCTTGCCTTCCCCACAGCTTGGCACACTGCTGGATAACGATTCCTTGAGAATAGCGGCTGCCTTGAGGTTGGGTTGCAAGGTTTGTGAGGAGCATCGGTGCATTTGTGGAGCGTTGGTTGGGGAGGACGGTCACCATGGCCTTAGTTGCAAGAAGAGTGCTGGGCGTTTTCCTCGTCACCACGCTCTGAACGAGGTGATTCGTCGGGCTTTGGTGTCGGCCAATATTCCCTGCGTGTTGGAGCCTCCGGGGTTGTGCCGCACTGACGGGAAGAGGCCGGATGGTCTTACGCTTGTTCCTTGGCGGAGAGGGCGGTGCCTCTTATGGGACGCTACGTGTTGGAGTACTTTTGCTCCGTCCCATCTGAGCGGCACCATGAGATCTGCTGGGTCGGCTGCCGAGTCTGCAGCTAGGCAAAAACATGCCAAGTACTCTGTCTTGGAGCAGGCGTACGACTTCGTACCGGTTGCAGTAGAGACTGCGGGATCTTGGGGTGCGGAAGCCAAGGAGTTCGTAAGGGAGTTGGGTCGGCGACTTAGAGACAGGGGGCGCGACCCTCGTTCCGGATCATACTTGGTCCAACAGATCTCCTTGGCAATACAGCGTGGCAACGCGGCCAGCGTCATGGGGACTTTTGAGCCGGCTATGGTCCGGGGTGGGCCTCGTACCTAATAGATTTAATTAGTGTGAATGATTGACAAAGCCTGTTGCGGATGACATCGTTTGTAGGAATGTGACCTAATGTGGCCTGTGGCTAAGCTGTATCTGTTTCCCCCTGACGAAACCTGTGTTGTGGATTTTGAAAGACTGTATTATTTTAATGTTTGTTGAATAAATGAATATTTATACTTTTGGTTTTTATTTTTGTTTTACTTAAAAACGTGTAAGTCTTCTTCTTTCTTACAAAGTAAAATTTCAGTGTTTAAAGGAAATAAATTGAAATGAATATTACGTACGTTACGTGTGTGCGTGTGGACTGAGGGACCACTTATATTTTAATGGTGGTTGGTATGATGGTGTTTGGTGAAAATTTAGTAGTAGTAGAGAATTATTTTGTAGAAAAATCCTGGAATTTGTAAAGAATTCACTAAAAAGTTATACAGCTAAACGTGTGGTCCCTCAGTTCACACACTGAACCTTACAGGTCTGGGCAAGTGTTTAATATGTTGGCTTATTTTAATGTTATAGATTTAGTAAAAACATATTTAAACGCATTCGTAATGACCGAAACGTAATTTGGCAATGATTATTTACTAAAAAGTCTTCCTTTTTTGGTCCCTGAGGGACCACATATAATAACTAATAAATCGGTACATTCGTACAAAAAATAAATGCATTTTTCTTTTCAAACATTAGTAAAAATCGCAAGGAAGATTGTAAAAGTTAAAGTAAAGCACAACTATTAATCAATTTCGCAAAATATATATTTGTTTGTGGTCCCTCAGTTCACACACTATGAGTTAATAAAATAATCAAAATCTCCTAAAATATAAACATTATTAAAAGGTTTGTCGTACTGAGGTTTAGTTAAAAAGCTTGACTACATAAATGTATATTTTAACGTGGATTGATGGCGTACAATATAAAATAAATAGCTTTTTAACATTTCCTTAGCAAAGCGTTCATTAGGGTGACCACACAATGAAAAGCGTTTACTTACGTGACGTGCCCTGATTTTTAAATTTGCTTACTAATATCAAATGGACCAAGGAAAAACTGCATACAGCCAACTACATTTTAGATTCTGTAAGCAAAATTACGAAATTAAAAACAAACTAAGTTTATGGTAAAAAATAAAAAGGCGGCAAATTAACTTGCATTGATGCGTTTGGTTTGTTATTGCTGTATTTGCAAATTAGCATTGTGTTGCAATGGATGTGTGGATGTCAAGTTATTTATACTCCTATTTTCCAGGTTGTTGATCTGGTAAGTACCTCCATTAAGCATCATTATATTCTAATAGTATGGTTTATCAGGTTTACCATCATTTGCTAAACAATTTTCTGAAATAACTAGAGCGATTTTATTACAATTGAAAAGTATTGCTTACACTACACATTACGGGTAGTAGGGAAAAAGGGGCGATAGGCACCTTTTCATTTCGAATAAATATGTACATAAAAATAGGCGGGAGTAATACAGTACGTATTTTTATTACTCCCTAGAAGGCATTTATCCCGTCGAATCCGCGATTTAAGGAAAATTAACACACTTGCGCACCCGAACTTGAAATATTAGTGAGCGATCCCTCTGTTACCTCTTCACGCTTAAACCGCTAAACGAAGTTTGATGAAATTTAATAAGGTCATAGGCATGTAAATATTGTTTATAAAGATTTAACGCAGAGGAAGTCGCGGGTAAAAGCTAGTAATATATGTAGGACAATTTGTCATGTAGGAAGTAATTTATAAAATGAGCATTTTAGGAAATTTTCATGAGGTTTGTGAATCGTTGTTTGTTAAATAGCTATTTCAGAAGTTCCACTGCTGGACGTACACCGTAGGCCTCTCCTATTAACTATGCGTATAGACTAGAGGTGTGCGCCGGCATAGAAATCGCCGGCGGCGGCGCGCCGTAAAATTTTGCCGGCGTGGCGGCGCCACGCCGGCGTCAAGGTCGAATTATTACCCTGTACGTTCATACATATAAGGATGAGAAGGTATTAAAAACCTAGATATTGTTTAGGACATCTTTATTATTAAAAAATAAACACGAGACAAAGTTATAGATTGCATTTTATGCGGCAATTGTCATAATTATCGTGTACGAAAATTATTTTATTAACTCGCACAGCGGCCCTACCGCGACAAACGCGGTAGTAGGCCTGGATCGAGTCGTCTAGAGATTCCCAATACTACAGATTCCTACAGATAAGAGATAATACTTCAGATATTGTCAATAGTAGGATTTGCATTATATATGCATTCCTGATTATACATATTCCCAATAATACGAATTTTAAATGCTACAAATACCCAACACTAACAGATTCCTAATACTATAGGTTCCCAATACTACGAATTCCCAATAGGTACTGCAGATTTCAAATACTACAGATATCCAGCTTTACAACCTCTTTACAGTACCGTCATCGCCCACACTGCTACTTAGTCATACATCGGTGTATAAGCACACGAAACTTTTTTTATATAATAGTACATTACGACACAAGTGCGAAAAACGTGAAATTCGAAACGAGTGGCGATGTTTTAAAACACGACCGATAGACTGTTTTAAATCGACACGAGTTACGAATTTCGTTTTTGCACGTGTCTCGTACGACGATTTTTAGTTCAGATGGCCCTCCGAAGTTTTGAACCTGACGTCAAATGACCCACTTCTCGCACTAGAGCCTAAAAAATGCACCATCTGTACTAAAAAATCTATTTTTGTATATTTTGCTTTGTTTGACGTTATTATGACAAGCCTGCAAGCCAAATTTTAAATGCGTTTAATATACTCAAATAAATATCTCGTATTCTGTCCAAAAAGAGGAAACATACCAACATGAGAAATACCTTTCTTAAAATGCAAATGAAAAAAAAAATTACAAATTGGTCTATTTTTGGAGGAGGAAACAGGGAACACAAAACCATGTTTTCGCCAATTTTACGTAGGTATTATGAGGCGAAGCTGCAGTTGTCTATTTTTAAGCCGTGCAAAGCGACAGCAAATTTTTTGAAGCTAGCTTCCACCTTTTTCCTCTAAAAATATCTTATTCAAGAAGCACAAAAATCATCAATTGCAGACACTGAAATTAATAGAATCAGTTAATAGACAGTCATTAAACCTCCTATGGTGGCCTAACGTAAATAATGAAAAGACATCCATCATCATCATCAGCCTATCGCAGTCCACTGCTGGACATAGGCCTCCCCAATTTCACGCCACCGTTTTCGATCTTTGGCTGCTCGCATCCAGCTCCTGCCAGCCATCCTGCGCAAATCGTCGCTGCACCTTGCCTCCTACACTACGCTTGCCGAGACGCGATCTGCACTCAAGAACTCGTTTAGCCAGTCGGTTCTACGGATAATATGGCCAGCCCACTGCCACTTCAGCTTGCTAACACGATGGGCTAAGTCGATCACTTTGGTTATCTGCCGGATAACCTCATTTCTGATTCGATCCCGCAAAGAGGCGCCGAGCATTGCCCTTTCCATTGCTTGTTAAGCAACCTTGAACTTGTGGACCAGCCGTACCGTCAGCGTCCACGTTTTGGCTCCCTACGTCATGACGGGTAGGAAGCACTGATTGAAGACTTTTGTCTTCAGACACTGTGGGATCGACGATGTGAAGAATATAATATAATGAAAAAACACACAACTAGTAAGACCTAGGATTATAAGCCTAACAGCGGTTCAATAAGACCTACGTTACGACTTACAAGCAAGTGTGTTGAAAAAAGCATTACAGTTGGGAATCGTGAAATCTAGAGAATATGGAATCTGTAGACATGGGAATCAATCAGTAATATTCAAAATCTGTAGACATGGGAAACCGTAATGTTGGAATATTAAAGTATTGGGATTCTGTAGGTTTGTAAATCTGTAGTATTCGGAATCTGTAGACTTGGAATCCTGTAAAAGAAATCTGTACAATTGGAAAGAATTCTACCCAAGTAGTTAATTTTTTTCGTAGGTGCGTATCAATATCTGAAAATCTGCAATCTAGAAATGCTGCGCATACAATCTTTTCGGTCAGAGGAAACCGCTTGACGATATTCGCAAGCATATTGTTGTTTAATGTCAATATGATCAGCGTGGCGCGTAATTTAAATGATTTTATTCCGTAAAATTTTTGTCGCGGCGTGAATTTTGAAAACCTCGGCGGCGGCGGCGGCGTGGGTCCCGCGGCGCGGCGCCGCCGCGCCGGCGTGGCGCACACCTCTAGTATAGACGCATTAGGAGGTAAATGCCCATAATCGCCACGCTGGGCAAGCGGATTGACGATCGCAGTAATGTGTCCACTATGATGACGCCGCTGCCCATCATCATTCTTTTATCAAATAATGATCAGTGACACTTCAATCCCTTAGTCGACTTTCCCGACACCCGCAGGAGGAGTTGGGGTGGTGACAAATGTATTCTTAC